>JASDQU010364397.1:0-11747 GCA_032191745.1 Picea mariana
ATAATTAGAGCTTCCAATTTCACATGGTTGCCCATGTTCAATAGCGAATTAATTATTCTCGAAACCGAGAGAAGCTCATTCGGGTTTATTATATGCCAATTTGAGAAATTATATGTGAAGGTGAGGTGATGAGAATGTTCAAAACAATGGAAATATGGTTCCTAAACACACAAACTGCACACATAGAAACAAGACCAAAGCATGAAAGAAGTCATGAAAATTGGCCTTGTCGTCGGAGTTTACCTTTAAAAATTGTAATTTTTTTTTTCAAATTGGCCCCGACGGTTGTTGGATATTCGAATAATATGTATTGGATGTCGGTTATTCTACATCTAGGCGTCATATATTCAACTAATAAGTATTGGTCGTCGATTATTCTATGTCTAGGCATCAAATATTCTACGACAAACCATAAAAATGTTAATACAAGGAAACCATAAAATTTTAATGCAAATGAGTCATATAACACATTCATTGATGGTTTGGGAGGGTTTACGGACTCAAACATGAGTCAAACAAAGAATTCGAAAGTCAAATATTCTTTGTTTATTCTATCAAAATACAAAAATAAGCTGCATCTGCTCATGTACTTGACCCCGCTTACAATTGACATGTGAATGTGGCCAACATTGAAATTTTTTCAATTTGTGCTTGTATGGACTGAAATTTGACATGGTTAGACTAGACACATATAATGACGGTATGGGAGGGTTTCCAAACTCAAGCATGAATCACACAAACAATTTGACAATCAAACAAGAAGCCTATAGAATAATTAATGTGAATGGGGCCAATGTTGAAATTTTTCCAATTTGTGATTGTATAGACTGAATGGGTTAGACTAGATGCATGCATTGATGGTATGGGAGGGTTTTTGGACTCAAAAATGACTCACACAAACAATTCTACAATCAAACAACAATCCTATAGAATAATTAATGTGAATGGGGCCAATGTTAAAATTTTTTCAATTTGTGCGTTTATGAATTGAAATTTGACATGCTAGGAAAACACACATGCATTGGTCGTATGGGGGAGTTTCTGGACTCAAACATGAGTCAAAAAAAAAATTTGACAATCACATATTCTTTTTTTATTCTATCAAAATCCAAAAATAAGGTGTGCCTGCTCATGTACTTGACCCTTCTTATAACTGACATGTGAATGGGAACAACGTTGAAATTTTTTCAATTTGTGCTTGTATGGACTGAAATTTGACATGGTTAGACTAGAGGGATACAATGATGGTATGGGAGGGTTTACAAACTCAAACATGACTCACACAAATAATTCAATAATCAAACAATAAGCCTATAGAATAATGAATGTGAATGGGGCCAATGTTGAAATTTTTCCAATTTGTGCTTGTATGGATTGAAATTTGACATCGTTAGACTAGATGCATGCCTTGAAGGTATGGGAGGGTTGTTGGAATCAAACATGAATCACACAAAAAATTATATAATCAAACAACAAGCCTATATAATAATTAATGTGAATGGGGCCAATGTTGAATGTTTTTCAATTTATTGTTTTATGGACTGAAATTTGACATGTTAGGACAACACACATGCATTAAATGTATGGGAGGGTTTCCAAAGTCAAACATGAGTCAAGAAAACAACTCAAAAGTAAAATATTCTTTGGTTATTCTATCAAAATCCAAAAATAAAGCGCGCATGCTCATGTACTTGGCCCCGCTTATAATTGACATGTGAATGGGGCCAACGTTGAATTTTTTTGAATTTTTTCTTGTATAGACTAAAATTTGACATGGTTAGACTAGACACATACAATTTTTTCATCCCACAACCACTTTCACACAAACCCTCTAAAGGGCATATTCAACCTCCAAGTGGAATATGGTTGCTCCTATAATGCCTTGGATTGTAGGGATGGGTCTCAATGCCTTGTCAATGGGAATGGAAGGAAGATAAGGCTTGCATGCCCTATATGGATATTCTAAGGAATAAGGGCCATGAATAAGGCCTTAAACCAAAAAACATGCCATATATAGAAGATCATTATCCTTAGAGTGGGATATAGGTTCCAATATGAGGTTTTGTGCACTAGGGATCGATGTGAGACCATCCTTGGGGGATGAAATTAATGGAATTAGGCCCTAACTTAATATTTTTAAACTAAAGGTCCATATCAAGGACACAAAACACAACATATATATTTTAAATTGGATCTTCGACCAGTTGGATATGGGCACGTTGAAGAGTTTTTGTGTAGTAGGGATAGGTCTTAGGGTCTTGATGATAATTGAGGGAGGAAACCAATGGTGTTACACCATAATTGGATCTCTAAGGTTCATTAGCCATGAACATGACCTCAAACCACAACACAATCCCTTTAGGGGTGATCTTTGGCCTCTAAGTGGAATATGGGTACCATTATGACTTGTGCATTAGGGATGGGTGTATTAAGGCCTATGTGGATGACTACATAGGCCTTAGAGAAACATTTTTTTATGATCTTATGAAACTCAATTTTGCTACTTGATCTGGTTTTTATGCCCCTAGACAACTTCAGACTTGGGAAAAAATTTCATGAGCTTATGAAACTCAATTTTTTTGTGTATAGTGTTCTCATGTCGGACTTGGGAAAAACAATTAGGAGTTTATGGAAATCAATTATGCTACTTGATTTTAATTTTATAGCCTTGCACGAAATTCTCAATGTGTCCATGAATGGGTTTAGGAAGTGAGTTGCAACTTTCCATAAAACATTAATTAGGACTCAGATCGAAAAACCATATATTATTTTGGACTCATGAAATTGGATTCAATCTAGGGGAACCCCTCTTACATGATTCAATTTCCTATAAAATGTTCTATTCGACCAGGACTAGGGTTTTTCTTAGTGAGAAAAATGCAATTTTTGCACCAGGGGGTCAATTTTTGACAACATTGGATTAGGTGATTGTGTACAATGTGCTTATATTGACCTTGGACAAACATATTTAAAAAATATTATGAAACCCAATTATTCATCTTGGTTTGTCTTTTATGCCCCCAGACTGAATTCACAATGTGTCCTTGAATGGATTTAGGAAGCAAGTTATAACTCAAAATAAAAAACTAACTAAGACTTGGATCAATGGACCATCAATTGTGTTGGAATTATAACATCATATTACAACTAGGGGAATCCCTCTCCCTTGAGTCAATTTCCAAAAAAGTGTTTTATTCGATGATCTTCGAAACTAGGGTTTTGCTCAGTAAGAGAAAATGCAATTTTTCACTAAGGGTCAATTTTTGAAAGAAATGGAATGATTGGTTGTGTATAGTGTGCTCACCCAAACCTTGTTAAATTTTACTTGCAAGATCTTCCATAACTCAATTCTATTTCTTGGTTTGGATTTTATGCCTCGAGGCCAAATTCTTAATGTTTCTCTGAATGGATTCAAGAAGCAAATTGCAACTCACCATAAAACCTTAACCGATACTTGGATCAATAAATTGTAAATTGAATTGTAATCATCATACATTGGATTATAGATAGGGAAACCCCTCTCCCATGATTCCATTTCCCAGAAAATCTTTTATTTGACCATCTCCGAAAATGGGTTTTTCTCAGTAAGAGATAATGCAATTTTTGCACTAAGGGGTTGATTTTTGAAAACACTTGGTGTGAGAATTAAATTTTTTTCATGAACATTTGTTGAAGAATTTTTATGTGCTAAAAGGATTATTAGGATGTCTATTGAATATCATATTCTCTTTCACATCCAGATAATTATGACAAATATATTGTCTTTCAATAAGTCAATGGAATCCCTATGGTGTATATCATCAAGGAACTCAATAAGTGGAAACCTATGAATTTTAGTGCACTAATGAGTGGCGAGTCAAGAAAAATTCTATATTTTCTTTTTAGGAACATTGTATAATCTATCTCTTAATTCTTTTGACTCATACAAGTTAGTAAATACTTTCCAATTAAGTATATTCTTGCTACGAGGCCTCTGAGAACAACGACAATATCAACTATTGTAAATAGGTCCTTGCTTATAATATACATGTTTAGAAATTTATCCTCTACTTTCTGATCTATTTATCATGTACAAACCTTATTTAGATAAAATACAATTAGTACTTTTTCCACAATTTCATCCCTCCAATATTTGAAGGACTACCAAAAATTCAAGATAAGCCCTTAACTCTACAAGTTAGTTTAATTATGTTTTCTAATTGTCTATATTATGGTTTTTATTTTAGGTACAATGCATAATCCCATGATGCCTACACTACAAGCATACCTAGTTGCAATTTTTTAGATCCAACAAATGTACTCAAAGACAACATCATAGCTCTTGGTACTCTCTTCCAAAAATCATGGTGCATTAAAGCCCAAAATGGGCCTAACATAGACCAAAAGAGTGCAAATGCACAAATTAGTCATCCCCTAGGTCGTAATGATACCAATTACATCAAGTTTAGAGAAGTCTTGGTTCCCATTAGAGAAGTCTTGGTTCCCATCACATTATAAAATAATTAAGGATAAATCTTAATGAAACTATCCAATAAATGAGAAATTTTTTATTACACTTTCTCAAATGTGAAGTACTTTGACTTGTGTCAAGAATTGACTCACCTTTATGATTTTTAGGAGTTTATATCCATGTCATGAGTATGTCACATTGGCTTGTTAATTATTGATTGAAATCAGCCAACACATTGAACTATAAATCAATGCTTATTGGAATATCTAGTTATGTAGTTCTTAACTTAAGAATTAGAGGGTTGCAAGGTTGTAGAAATACAATATTAAACGCTAGATACATCCCAAGGTATGGTGGGAAATATATATTGAAGGCATTGTCATGAAGGTATCAATGTGGCCAAAGCTTATAACATGCACTTTTGAAAATCTCTTTTTAAATTTAAATCAATTCCTTGTCCATATCAAAAACGTTTTGTTGGATGCAATGTTTGTCATAGAGTTCCTTATATTTCTCTGAGGTATTTCACATAATTCCATCAACATGGTGCTATAATTTTGTAAATGCTCGATTAAGTGCACTACTTTGTCAATGCATTTTTTTTCATATGAAAATGTTAATACAACTAGATGAGTTGAATAGGTAATGTCCATAAACGCTACAAGTTAAAATTCAAAGTAAACTTCAAAAGGGATACATTGTGTAAATATGTGTTGAGATTTGGTGTAATGTTGTTGGATTAATTCCAAACAACTCATTTTCTATTAGTACTACACGACCTTACCATTTTTTACCCTACATGGAATCTTATATCATGTTTCATTATCATATAAGGTTTCCTTCAAGTATTCCTTCATTTGTGCATCCTCTCAATTAGAATACTCAAGTTTAAAAGTTCTTTTATTCTTGTGAATTCCCTTTATTTTGTGTTATATTTTTGTAAAGTATTCACATTAACCTTATAAGCTTGTTGGTCATTGAGGGTGTTATATATGCACTAAAAACACACTAAAAACCCTCAATTAAATTGTCAACCCGAGGTAAGTAAACTTAGAGTTGTAGCAAAATATATGCCAAAGGTAGAAGGGCTGGTAGTAGTATAGTCTAACTAAGGAAGTGGCTAGCTAAGGGATAATCTACTCAAGCAAAGCTATCTAATGAGAAAACCCTACTAAGAAACTTTAAACTATGAAACCTAAGTACTTTTGGATCAAGGATCGATGGATAGTTCTAAGAAAACAAGTAAAAACCCTACTTGAAGCAAACTAGTTCATAACAATAAGCAAAAGCAACTATTAAGCATAAAAATAAGCAAATAGCAAAAGCAACTATTTTAACTTGCCTACCTAAATTCAATGAACAACTACCCTATGAAAACAAGCAACTATACTATCAAAGCAAGAATAGACAAGTAAGCAATTCAATCTATGAAAGCAAGTAAACAACTAACTACCCTAAGATAACTTCTACTGCGAGCAAACTAATTAAGACTACTCATTGAACAACTATCTAACCTAAGAGGCAAGTGAACTATATTCTTAATTCAAAATTCAAAACTATTTCTAATTCATAAAAGGAAATCTATTTAATTGAAAGCAAGAAGGACTAACAACTAACTTTTAATCTACGATAAACAAACTGCTCTTTAACCTATCAAAGCAAAAGACTATCAACCCTACAACAACAATAAAACTATCTTCTGATCTATGAAAGCAAGAAACTATCTTTAACCTATGAAAAACTCAAATATAGTGTTGGTGGTTGTGTGAATGTCTTTGGTGTCTTATAATATCTCGATGGCACTTGACAAGAAAGGATAATTCATGTGGTATAAGCTCAACACTGATCTCAATAGCAAAGTGAAAGGTATGAATTAAACAATCCAATGAGAATTTATCCATTACTGAAACAATCGTCCATTACCCTACATAGTCATTTATTAACCATCAACAATATAACGAGATTTTAATTGTACTTCTATACTATGTAAAAAAAATTCATAATTAGATTCAAGCATTAACTAAAAACTGGAATTGCAATCTAATTCTAGGAAAGAAAGTGCATAAAGGGAAACTATGTTATATCTATTTTAACAATTCCAAATGCAAGAAACAAAGTGCTTAAAAACATAAATTAAAACATGACATATAAAGAGTAAACTAATGAATATACTAACCAACAACTAGTTAAGCAAGATCTACATAAAAATGGAATAAGAAAACTACAATTAAAAACTGAAACTAACCCTATCCATCCACCGAATCCTCGTTAAAGAAAACATAAAATAAAACTCGGTTCTAAAACTCTGTTTTAACTTCTATTTTAAACTTAGTTTTAAACTCTGTTTCGGCATAAAAAGAGTCTAATATACCATTTAATTGCACATGGGGTTAGTGTCTAAATCTGCAAGCTTTCTTCCACTAACTACAAAGTTAGTACATATTGACAAGATTCTTCATAACAACCTGCAAAAGCTAAAATAAAACAATTAAATCACAAACAACAAATTAAATAACAAAGAAGTAAAATATAATTTCATGTATAGGAAATAAAATAAAAATGCATCTATGCTACTCAATCTACAAGCAAATTCATAGAATAGTTACCCAGACTACTGGTGGCCCCCCCAACAGTCGTGGTTACTCTTCAAAGGCACACCACAAACTTCAACAACACAAATTCACCATTAAAACTGAAAACACAGGTTTACACAATCTGGCAAAACGAAAATGGAAAAACAGAGCCAAAATTGTTATTGGCTCTAACACACGACTTCTTAACTATTGTATGACCACTAAGGTCATATTTATAAGATTTACACACTGAGAGGTCGACCATTAGAGGGTCGAACCTCTTCTAAAAATAGTAAATTGCATTAAAGATGCCCTAACTGCCGAAATGGAGCAAGCCAATAATCGCCCAGCTTAACAACCCAAACCGAGTTGTCAAGAGTTTAGTAGCTGGAGGGGGAAATCACGAGAAAAACCCATGTTCCTAATTCACCCACCAATACCATAACCACCAAATCGCCCACTGTTTTTGTGCAGGACGAGGTGATGGATGGAATGTCGGACCAGGTACTGGATGCATAATTGAAAACCATGAACTGATCTTAACCCATTCAGAATTTCAGGAAATGGTTGGCAAAGGACCTAATTGGGCATATTATGCACAAAACCCATGTGCCGGATTTTTCAGATTCCAGTTCATGCTCCCACAATTTAAGATTTAAGTTAGCTGCCTGTAGTAGTGCTAGATGGAGTGCTAGAAGCGGATACATGATGCGATTTTTCCCTATAACACCAAAAAATGTGAACTAGATTCTTGGTAACATAAAAACACAATGAATTATACTCAAGATCGACATAAAACATGAATTATGCATACCTGGTGTAGATCATAGTGTTTTGGCACATAATTCTTCAAAAAGATTCTCCAAAACATGAAAAACACATATATACATTTGGAAAAAGTATCTAATTACTGTCATAAAACTTATCATATCTCAGGCCCAACATTACCCCCACACCTAAGATTTTGTAGGTCCCACTGCAAACAAAAAGAAATTGCCCTTTATGACTAAACTTGCGAAGGAGGGGGTGGATTAGCTTTAGAAGATTCTCCCTCTTTCCAAGGGGATTTTGACTTAGGATTTTTGTGGTGTTTCAATTGCATCTAGAGATTATTATTTGTGGCAGTAATATCATCAACCTAACGCTATAGATAATTCATCTTGGTTTGTAGGACAACGTTATCATGGCGTAAATGACAAGTCAGTGTTTCATGCTCTCTAAGTTTCAACTGGAGGGTTTGGAGTTTTTGGAGGTTGATGATGACATGTGAGGAATCCTTGAGATGTATATTATACCCTTGATCCTTTAAACCATGCAAAACATCAATTTTACCTCTGCAAAATTAGTTCCAAAAGTGACTTCCCATAAGCGCAACAATTCTGGCCTGACGAACTTGTGAAAAATAGGTATCAAAGTGACATGTGTAACTACAAGAAAATAAATCCTGTGTAAAAAATAAGAGAGGTTTTTGTTTTTGAATATGTACTTGACAAAAACCTCTCTTTGTTTTCAAAAATTCACTTTCATTTGTTAGGAAAACACGCCAAGAAAACATGACTAAAATAGGAAAAACAGAGAGTTTTATTTTCTGAAAAACTAGGCCTCTAAGAGAATTGAATATATCCAAAACCATTACGTATATTTGGAAACTGAGAGAGGTTATTGTTTTTTAATATTTTCTTGACAAAAACCTCTCTTGTTTTTTAAAAATTCGCTTCCAGTTATTAGGAAAACACGAAAATAAAACATGTCTAAAATAAGAAAAACATAGTGTTTTATTTTCTGAAAACATAGGCCTCTAAGATGATCGAACATATCCCAAACCATAAAGTATATTCAAAAAATGAGAGAGGTTATTGTGTTTTGGTATGTTTTGAACAAAAAAATCCTCCAGGTTTCAAAATTACTTTCCCATTTTTTCATAATCTCAGCATGAATTTGGTTACTCAAAACTTGCAGAAGCGCAAAGTGCTCTTAGCAGAAGCACAACGTGGTCTTTGATAGGGATTTTGGAGGCCTTCCCAGAGGATTTTTGAGCTGAAAGTGGTATGGGTGGAAATTTTATGATGTCTTATACAAAATGGAACCATCTAGCACTGCAAATTACTTCTCCAATGCTCTGAAAAACTGACTTGAAGTCAAACTATCCAAATGTGCATAAACCCTCATATAACGACTATGTTTGGGAAATTTATCTCAAATAATAACACTTGTGCATAAACGGAAGGAGATTTTTGTTCCTTGTTATATTATTAACAAAAACATCTTTCAATCTTGTCAAATTCATCTTCCTTATTTCAGAAACCAATTTTAAAGTAGAACTTTGACCAAGACAATCATTTGAAAATTTATGACAAGGAATGATGACATGACCATGATGAAAATTTATGACCTTGGATGAGTGGAGGGAGTAGTAATGACACCTAGACACACCAATGACCATTTTACAACCAAGATATGTCAAATTTATTTTGAAAATATAACAATTTGACCTAATAACCCTATCAATCACATGAAAGAGTAAATTTGATCACTGGTGACTGACAAAACTGACAGATCCTAAAAAACGTCTTGGTTTGTACTGGTAGGCATGGTAAACATGAGAATTGTTATTGCCTGTCATCAATATGTAGCAATTCAAACAATTGATCCTCTTTTCATAAGCTTGAAATACAGAAGGCAATAAGTATTTAGCAGTTGTAATCGCTCTATATTTGTCACAAAGAGTAGTTAAGTATAAGCAGTCTTCTATAGAATAAACATAAAAATTCACAGAAGCTTATAACACACACACAATGATGTCAGCAGTATATAATTTAGCATACTAATACAAACAATTGATGATATAATATCCCAAGACATTGTAAAAAGACAGTATAACATAATTTTGACATAAATCCTACTTCCTCTTCTCATGGGTTTTCTATACAAATGGGCAGTGCTTAGCATTTTTTATCTCAGGAAACTCCCCCCCGACCAAAGATATGGCACGTCCTCATGCCATGAATTAGTAATAGGCTTCTTGGTCTCCTTGTCCGATGAGGCTGCAAGGGTATCAACAAGTTTCTTGGACTTTTGGTCCAGTAAAGGAATAGCTTGAGCATGAGGGTTCGGGTGGAGTAAGAGTCCCTAAATCAAGAGCCTTCTTGCTAGTCTTGATTTTAAGATGAGGGTTTGCAAAATGGTAAATGAACTCATACCACATTTTTCCCAATTCAGCTAAGACAAGTAGTTTGATAAGGCCATGGTAAAATAAGTTGTTATGGGGAATTGGTTGCATTCTTCCTTACTTGGGAAGACATCCTCTCAAGACTCTTTAAGAAGTAAAATGGAAAATTCAATGGCTTATTGAACTAAAAGTGAGCTAATGATCGAAAGTGACAGTCTTTAAAGACGAAATATCTACCTTCACATGTAATCAATCTGGTGATGACTATGAGAGGGTTGATTAGCTCCTCTTTTATCCACTCCTTGGAGTATCCCTTAGCTCTAGAGATGTTTTGAAATTCGGTTTTGAAAACCTTATTATAGATTGCTCTTGGCAACTGGTGGTGTTTAAATCAACAGTATCCAACTCTTGGGAGCTTTTTGGCTGAGGCAATTGATTCCTTAGAGGCCAGGAACATAGTCAATAGGAGTTGAGGTAGGCTAAGATTGTTCCATTGTTGTTGATTTTTCCACTATGCTCACTCAATCCACTTTCATATAACATGAAATGTCAAACCTACAATGAACAACCTGTAACAAAAATAAACCAACAGAGTGGTCTGTTAAGGACATATACAACAATTTATAGCACACAGGAGTTTAGCACTTCAGAATAAAATGACTGTTGATGTAATAACCTGTATCATGAAAATAATAATTTTTTTTACAAAGATTTACTTATTTAGGCAATGATCATTTGTCAACTCATGAACCCCTCCCCCACACCTAAGCATTGTGACACCTCATAATCAAAAGTATAGGAAACCAGTCAGTTCTCCCGATAGCTGAAGATTTACAGTTTGTAAAGTGTAAAGATAAATTTCACAGATTGGTCTAACGAGATGGTTAGAAGATGGCCCCACCTATAGGATAAAGGATCCTATATACAGATAAGAAGAGGTAGGAAAGAGAGTTTCAAGATAGTCTCAGAGTTAGTTCCTAATGGCAAGTTTATGGAGTTCATTAACCTTAGCTTAACCATACATACTTCATGTCATCTTTGTCTACAAGTAATGTCGTACATCAGGACAGGTTTAAATTTATTATTTACTTTTTGTCAGATTACCATCCTCGCTAGGTAGAATGCCCCGCTTCCAGCAAGCCTATTCAATACTTCAGCGGGTTTACCTAGTCATACCACAGGCCGGTACCCACTGCCAGCAGACATGTTCAATATCCTGACGGGTTAGCCTCTTACACCCTCAGAGACTAATCCTCCATCTTTTAAGATTTTAGTATAAGATTGCTTAATGCAAGAAAGTGGGGGGACAACTCCGAAAACAACTTTTTCTTTCTTTTTTCAATTGGGATGGTATTTATGTTAGAGGATGAATTTCTGTTATATTCCTTAGTGATTGTCCTGATGTAAGGGGTACTTAAGCGGACGTGGCCTATCTAAAGATATGATATAATCAAGCTATTTAGTGTGTAGTGGATGGTACTATTGAGAAAGAACAAAAAGGTATCTATAGGCTCAACTCACTTTCTTCTTTTGTAAGTTATTGTGATGTTTCCAT
>JASDQU010364398.1:1176-11637 GCA_032191745.1 Picea mariana
GGGAGGATGAAGTCTTTTGGTGATGTGTTCTAAGGTATGTTATTTTCAGGTCATCTTACCATTTTTTCTATAACTTATTTTCTATAATGATTCATATGTGAAATCACTATGGTATTGAGAAGACATATCAAGGTACCTTTGGTAAAAATTTCATCTCTTGATTCTCTATAATTATGGAGATACACTCTGTGGAAGATAGGGTTTGTGGCCAGTCTTGAAGCTAGTCAATAAATAGGTGTTTCGGGTAAAAAAGTCATAACTTCTTCAGACATAATGAAAATGAAGTGGGACCACTTCCATTGGAAAGAGTATGGACTGTAGTTTCTTGTGTGTGAGTTTCACAATCGGATGTTAAATATTGAGCACGGGGCATGCTGTACAAGTTGGGTCTTCTGAATAGACCAGAGTTGAATAAAGTCTACCATTCTTTCTATAACCTCTTTTTGGGGAGGATTCAAGGAGTGAAAATTGGAGGGGTTTCAGAGAATACATTGGGTAATATTATCTACATCATCAGAGTACTCCAAGAATTGAAGAATTGCAGAAATTGAAGAAGTCTCAGGAAGCATTATCAGGTTCTATGTGATGATTGGTTGATGGTGATGATTTAATGTAAAGTTTTATTATCTCTCATATATTCTTGGGTGGAAGTAAGGTGAAAGGATGGAGAGTTCAACTCTCTCTTGATATTGGAGGATTGTATGTTCCTCTTGGAGGTTTATCCCTCCCTTTACATTTGGAAGTTGTAGCTACCTTTGGAAGTCATTACTTTCCTTGAACAAAAACTATTGATTATTTCTGATATATTGTGCATAGTGTATTGTGGTGTATTGCTGTAACTCTTATACTATTGTTCATTTCTCATTGGATATAATTGAATGGTTTAAGTATAAGTTGAAAAAGGTTTTTAAATTGTACTTGATACTGATTCAGCCCCCTCTTAGTATCAACACCAACAACCTTTACAGAGATGAAAGGCATAGCAGGTGCAATAGGTGAGATGAAGATACCCCTAAAACCATATTATAGACCTATCATACAAAGACCTTACAGGATTAATCCAGTGTATAAGAAAAAAATGAAAGCAGAAATTGACCGAATGTTGGAAGCTAGTATCATAGAACCAATGGAGGAATCTGAATGGATCATTCCCATGGTAGTACAGGAAAAAAAACAAGGTGGGATAAGGGTTTGCATAGATTTGAGGAAACATAATGATGTTTGCTTACAAGATCCTTTCACTACCCCTTTTACAGATAAGGTCTTGGAAAATGTGGGAGGCTAGGAAGCATATTCATTCACAGATGGATTCTTAGGTTACCATCATATCAAAATATCTCCAGAGGACAGACAATGTCAAGCAATGTCAAATATCATTAAATATCAAGAAATGCATTTTTGGTACACCTTTTGGGATATTGTTGGAACATATAGTGTGAAAACAGGGCTTACTGGTTGACCTTGCAAAGGTTGTTGTCATTGTGAACCTACCACCACCAAATTCAGTGCACCAATTAAGAGCCACACTAGGACATACATGATACTACATGAAGTTTATAAAGGGGAATGCATATATTATTGCATCAATGGAAAACTTGTTGAATAATGACACCCGATTTTAGTGGAATGAGGATTGTCAGAAAGGATTGGATAATCTAAAGGAAAATATGGTGACAACACCTATATTAGTGTTTCCATATTGGGAAAATACATTTCATGTGCATGTAGATGCATCAACTATAGCACTTGGAGCAATTCTGGTGCATCCAGGAGAAGGGCACTTAGACCATCCTATAGCCTTTGCAAGCATAAAGTTGTGAGAATCTGAGCAAAACTACAAAAACATGGAAAGACAAGTCCTAGCCATGGTATATGCACTTCATAAATTCAGACATTATTTACTGCACAAGAATTTAAAAATGTTCACATATCACTCTTTCCCTCAAATATCTAGTCAACAATCCAATGTTGAGGGGGAGGATATGTAGATGGTTGTTATTATTCCAAGAATTTGTTTTTGAGGTAATAGTCAAACTGGCGATGCTAAATGTAGGACTTGATCACTTGTCAAGGGTAACCAATGTAAAAGAACCTAGTAACTTGGAAGACAACTTCCCTGATGCACAATTATTTTCAGTACAGGTAGTTGATGAATACTTCACTGATGCCATTGAATTATTAAGTACAAGAGTTGCTCTATAGGAGTTTAGTACTATGCAAAAGAAAAATATGGTAGTCAGATCTGCATACTATCAACTCATTACAAGTCATTTATACAAGATAGGCATAGACAAAATTTTGAGAAGATGTGTATTAGAACATGAACGACCCAGGGTTTTAGCAGAGGCTTATGAAGGTATAGCGAGAGAACACTATGCATACAAATATAGTGTGAAAAAGGTATTGCATGCAAGTTTATGGTGGCCAATAGTTCATAAAGATGCCAATGAATATTTCCATAATTGTGATGTCTTTCATAGGGTTGGAAAACCCAACAGGAGGGATGAGATGCCCAAAAGACCACAAGTAACTCTGTAGGTATTTGAAAAATCGGAAATGGATTTTGTTGGACCTATTAATCTACCAACAAGAAATTCATGAGCTAGATCTATCATTATTGCGGCTAACTACTTAACCACATGGGTAGAAGAGACACTAGTCAAACAATGCAGCACAGAAACAATAACGCACTTCTTATTTGAGCTGGTGATCACAAGATTTGGATGTCCTAGGATTTTGATGAGTGACCAAGGAACCCATTTTATTAATAATACCATCAAGGGTATGACTGAGGAGTTTGAATTATATCACCAAAAGAGTACACCATATCATCCTCAAGAAGATGGGACAGTAGAAGCTTTCAACAAGATTTTGGAAAATGCTTTGACTAAGATCTGCAATGTTAACAAGGATAATTGGGATTTGAAAATACCAACAGTACTATGGGCATACAGGACCACATGCAAGAAGTTGACAGGACATACACCATTTATATTGATGTATGGATAGGAACCAATGGTGCCATTATAATTTTTGGTACCCAGTATGCACGTAGAAGTAATGACCAATATGACAGAAAGAGGTGCAGTACAAAAGAGGTTAAGTCAACTAATGGAAATGGAAGAAGAAAAGATTCTGGCAGGATTTTTGCAAGAAGTACACAAAGCAAGGGACAAATCATGGCATGAAAAACACATAAAAAATAAGAGCTTTAAGGAGGAAGACTTAGTTCGTCTCTATGACAAAAAAAAATTGCAACACCCTAGTAAGTTCAAAATGCATTGGTTAGGGCATATGAAGTAAATATTGTCACATATGGAGGATCTGTGCAACTAAAGGACTTGGGAGGAACATAACTGAAAGGGATGGTGAATGGTAGTCGACTAAAACTATACAAGGAAAATTGACCTACTAACTCTTAGGAATTATAATGCAATAAGAAATTCATGTATATAGTGTACTATAATAGATATTAGGAAAGAAAACCAATAAAAAGAAATAAAAAGGAGAAAAAGGAATACAAAAATAGAAAAAGAGGAAGAAGTTGCTTGAACAACAAGAAAGTGGAAAAAACTCGCACACAACAACTAATGTGACAACATAGAAAGACAACACGCAGGAAACATTGGACTTGGAGCAAATGGATGGAAAAAGTGAAAAAAAATTATGACTAGGTCTATAAAGTGCGAAAATCATGAGTTAGCTCGACACTTAGTGATTTTTTGAGCAAAGAGCGAGATAGAAGTGTGTTCCCTAGGTGTAATTGTGTAAAGAAGAGAGCAATTTTCCAAAGCGAATACAACATGACACCACCAAAGTTTGTATCTCTAAGATAATACATACGGGTTACTCAACAAGGCCAAAGGAGGAAGGAAAGGATGGTGGAGCCTGAGAACTTCATCGAGCTCAAAGATGTTACGACTTTAGAGATAGAGTGACTCAACCCGAAGAGGTTTGAAGAGGAAATGTAGATAGTGGCACAAGGGAAAGTAGGGTAGAGCTTTGGGACTCGAAATGGTATGGAAAACCCTAATCCTGAAACTCCAGCTAAACCCGATGAAATGAAGGTTTAGAAATAGAGTCACGATAAGGAGGAGGTGTTGGTCTAGGAAATCACCAACCAAATGAAATACAAGGGGGAAGAAGATGACACATAAAGAATGACGAAAGGGCAATTTGGTGTTGGGAAGAAAAGAAATACGCAAGACGTCGCAAAAATTACACTTCCCTACCTCCTGGATGTAGTGGTGACCGTGGAGGACATGCTTGGGAAATTTCCTAAACTAAGGTACTCGAACCATGATGTGCGTGATGCAAAAAAATTCTGAGACTTGGCCGAGGAATCTTACTTGAAAAACACAGGGGAAATTGGACCCCTACACAAACCATTCATAGAGCTTGTGCAGTGGATAATAGGGCT
Organism: Picea mariana; assembly: GCA_032191745.1. Classification (NCBI taxonomy): domain Eukaryota; kingdom Viridiplantae; phylum Streptophyta; class Pinopsida; order Pinales; family Pinaceae; genus Picea; species Picea mariana. The sequence goes on from JASDQU010364398.1 coordinate 5,597, forward strand.
CTACAACTATGGGATCATGAACCTCCTAGACATACCGCACTTCGGGCGTAGTAAAAATGTTGGGCTTTGTGTCAAACAATTACTATATCAGGTACATGGCGGAATTATTAGGATGGATAAGCTAATACATCTTGATGTGGTGTTGATCTCCAAAATTACGGGATTACCCAGAATGGGGGGCATAACCAGAGGAATACTTGGACAACAAAGTGCTTGAGAAGGATATCATCAAGATAGTTAAGGCACAGTTTTGGACCAGGAGAGGGAACATGGGCATTGTGCTTAGAGACATCAATGATGATGCAACAAGCTTCACCAACAAGCTCATGGATTTCAAGCTACTGAGAAAGTGTAGAAAATAAGAGGATCCAACATGAGTCATCACAGTCGTTGCGTAGTGCACGAAGGGGGTAATGTTCAGTTGGGCTCATTACCTCCTGAAACAATTCTTGATAAACTATAGAGATGTGTAGGATAATGGAACAAAGTTCAATTATTCTTGGCTAATTATCCTCACAACCTTGGCAGGATGGTAGGAGCCAAAATTTTCCATTTTTCTGGATAGAAATGGGAAGTGTTACACAACCAGGTATGAATCCCTCTAGCAGGCCAAGGACACTAAAAATCAATAGGAGAATATAACAATGTTCTCTATGCTTCTGGAAGAGATACAACAGTGCACATCCAATGTGTGGTGCATTCCTGTGGAAGTGGTCCAGCAAACTAACGAGATAACCAGGTTCAAGGCATCAAGGCACCATATGTGGATGCAAGCCATGAGGGATCAAAAGAAGGAATGGTCGGAGATGCAGTATTTCGTCACAAGGGGAGAGATCGATTGGATAATTAAAGGCTGGACTACATAGTGGAAGGTGTCAGTAGTCAAAAAAACAACAAAGACATCATCCAAACCCAAGGGGCAAGACGAAGTAGGTCCCTCAACCAAGAAAAATAGCCCAGATGCTAACACTAGGAAGGTTGCGCCACACACTCATGCATATGGAAGGAGCACAGTGTGAAAGAGGCCAAGGAGGAAAACAACGGTGCCTGGGACAGAAATTCAAAAGGATGCCAAGAAGGGAGACACATCTCAGGCTGAAGAGGAGGGGGAACAAGAGACGACGAGTGGGGCACATCCCCCACATACAAAAATAACCATAGTGCAGGTGGAGGATACACACAAAAATATGAAGTACACCAAGGAGGGACCAATCATCACCTTGATAGAGGATGATGCTGAGTTTGTGGCAGACAAGGTCCAGGATAGGGGGGAAGATGTGGTATGCATTGAAGAAGAACAGAGAGAAGATATCATGGTGAAACTCATAGAAGGACATGAAACTCTACAACAGTTAAAAATTCATACAGTACCTCAAGCCACAACGCAACAACCTAAACAGACACAACGACCCCCTGTGCAAAAAGAAAAAGATGATACAATTTAGATAGTAGTGCAGGGAAGGGATACATTTATGGTCACATAGCATATGGTCATAATTGATGAAAAGACTACATAGAAACCCATGGGGGACATTTACCACTTTCATTTAGTCATGGTGCAGATACCCACAAAATAATTATATGGGCTCTAGGCTAGTATAATGCAGGAAGTACAATCCAGAGCTCGTGCGGATGCCGCCAACTTGAAAGTTGGTAGGGGGTCATAGAGATGTTACAGATCACTTATGACCAATTTCCTTTGAAGAAGGAGGAGGAAAAAGAATGTGTTGACAAGCTAGAGTAGGGGCTAATAATGGTATACAACTACATTCCATATAGTGTGAAAACATCGGATAGGAGCGCAGATGAAAATATAAATATCATTGCGTAGAAAATCGAGGGAAATATGCAGTAGATCAAGGAGATGAAAGGAAAAATTAATCCTATAACTCTTCCTGAGGTCTGATACAAAAGAGAACAACAAATGATATTCCAAATAGATGAAATGGAAAGGGAAGACAAGGAAGTCAGAGAATTGTTTGATAGAACTGTGCAAATTTGGACCACTTTGGAAGAAGATGAAAAGGTCCAACAGTTGGACCAGCAAGAGGAGAAAATAAATGTTTCCATGCATGAATTGAAGCAACGACATAAAACCACGATAATTATCGAATCCTTGAAGGGCATGCATGAAATGAAGACCCTACAGACAGAGTTAAAGACTACGCAGATCAATAAGCAAGAAAGGCATTCCCAATTGGAGCCTCTTCAGGAACAAGCAACATAGATAACTGTGGATCTGGAGGAAGAGAAGACAAGGATGGAACATGAAAATTTAGAGAGTGCATCATTTATACTAGAACAAATAATATCATAGATGGTCGAGGTCTTAATAGATAAAGTTGTATAGGTGAAAGAAAAAGGGAAGGAACTAGAAGAAAAGTTCCATAACTTGGAGAGACTATACAGGGAGCATGCACCACATGAGTGGATCAGGATGAGCCACATGCCAGTGTTGGGGACCTGTTGGCACAAGACTATTTTGGGAAGAAGGATCTATTTTTGGAGCAAACCTAATTTTGGAAGAAAAGGTCTATTTTTGGAGGGCGTGCCTTAGGAGGTAGAAAAACGACATGCAGAAAAAGAAGGAAAAGTAGCATGCAGGAGGAAAAAAAATGTGGCATGCATGTAAACAAGCCTAAATATGCTAGGGTTAGGGTTTTTAACAAATATTTTAATGGATATAATCCAATTGATTAGCATAAATAAATACCTAGGAGGTTTTGATTGGGGGTTTGGAAGCTATTGATTGTGGGGAGTTTTGTATGGTTATTGTGGTAGAGTGGAATAATAAAGAGTTTGAGAGTTAGGTCACAGGATGAGGAGCCTAGTGTGATCTATTCAGCCTCCCAGAGGGTACTTACCCTCATTTTGATTGTAATCTTCATGATGTAATGCATGCAGTGCCGATTTTCCAGCAGGATAAATAATGATTTATTTTACTATTATGTTAATCATTAGTTAAATAATGAATGATTAAATCTAGTTATAAAAACATGCATGCATAAGTTAATGATGAATAAATCATAGAAGTATATGAATGATTAAATGAGGATGATGCATAAGGGAAAGAATATAAACACCATCCCCACTCATTCCTAGATTGCAAACACCTAAGTATTGAAGGCCCCCATAAAACTGTCTCGGGTGAGACTATGTTGTGCACTATGTGCATAACATTTCCTTCTGGATTACCAGGAGGGTCGATTGTTTTAAGGGTTTTATTGGAAACCTATTTGAGATAAGAACCTCGGTTAGCCCAAGTAACCAACAAATTCGTACACCAAACCTGTTCTCATTTTTCCCTTCCCTTGGTGAGCTTGACCAACTGGATTATTAATGCATCCAACTACATCTGAACCTATGTCAGTCCTCCCATGTCTCATGTCGGTGATGCTTCTAGTTTCATTGCAATCTCTAACGCCTTGGGATGCAATGTGACCTTCTGTTGAATAAGGGGCCTCTGAATGTGTGGTATAATTCCATCAATAAACCACTATTGATGTTGTTGATCCAAAATTTGGAATGCCAATCTCCCCATTACTTCGTTAAAGAGTTTATCGTAATTCCATAGAGACTGTGTTTGTACCTGTTTGATCTCTTTTAGTTCAGTGATGTACTACGAGTTTGACTTTGGATTTTTTAAATCCTTTAATACCGCTTACCTTATCTATGCCAAGGTCCTGGCCTATGAATTAGGCCTAATGCTATGTAATTTCATATACCATACCATCACATGACCTCTAAATGTTGTTGCTAACTACACAATTTTTACGACATAATATTGTATGTTTTTAGCAACCCAAACTGTTTCACGGACAAAAAATGTTGTTTTAGTAGTTTTTCAGTTTTTAAACTTTAATGGCCATTTTGAGGGCCTAAATGAAGTTTTTTCGGGATCAAGCACCTCAATGAAATCTAAAGGATTTGATTGATCCCCCAAAATGAATCTCTTCGACGATAACTTTCCAAAGAGCTATTGTTCACCCCAAATGAAGATTCAAAGAGCTACTGTTATATTATTGGATCTATTTCAATATATATGCATATGTTTTTGTTATATCTTTGCTCTCATTTCATGCTAAAAATAATCTATATCAACTCTCTCCATGTTGGTTTGTGTAGTCCCTCCTCTTAGTGATGTTATTGGAGTGCAATTTTGACTCTGCGTACTACTCCCACTATTATGAAGAATACTACTTTGTAATCCTTGACTAATGATGATATATTTTGACAAGTTTTCAACTGTTATCCCTAACTTTGGTGATGTACATGGGGTCATGGATTCAACATAGGATCTTGTCTGAGTAGGACATTCAGGTTCCTCTATTACTGGACTAGACTATGACTCTTCTTCTTTTCCTCCTCCATATGGTATCTCCACGATTTGGATTTGTGCGCAAGGTTCACTTTCTTTCATCTCATTGTGTCGTTGTTATCTCCTATCCCCAGTATCTTACCTCTTATCCCATCTTCCTCCATGCAATTCTCCAAAATCATACTCTTCCTCTGGTATGTTTCCTTCTTGCATCCTTAGTATCTTCCTTCCTCATTCATTGCTTCCTTCTCTTAGACAATTCCCTTGTCATCCTTCGGCTCCCCCTATGCATTCAAATCCCCTTTATCCATTAGACTTCATAATAATCACATGGTTTTCACATAACAACATGTTTATCCATGTATTTAATGATTTCAATAACCTACCCGATGGTCCTTTTAAAATTTTTATTTCTGCAACATTGTATGATTTAATGCAATATACTGCAAATTCTATAATATAACCCCCTAATACACTATATAACCGAAAATCAATTCATAGAGTAGTTGGATTACTTACCAAATTCAGTTGTATTATCAATTCAGTAGTCCAATTCGTTGGTGTTGCAGCACTAAACCTTCTGGTCTTCTCGACCAATCTTTCTAGCCACTCCGTCAGAATTTCTGGGTTTCGCCAAAGAAAATTTCATGCAAGTTTGTGAACACATAATTTTGCATCCATTGCTTGTTACTCATCTAAGGGTTCCTATTCTCTTGTTGCATGAATTCATTTTCTTTTTGTTCCAACCAATCTATGATTTCCTTCTTAGTCGACCTCCAAAACATTCCCTTGATTGCAATTTCCCAATACCGGAAACAAAACCATTTGTTGGGATAAAACGAGTCTGCGTACGGGTTGTAAGACTCAAGGTTTGGTTAAACAGTTACCAACAAACCCTCAAGACACCTACCCTTTTGGAATCAACTTCTTGTGTATATGAAGTCTCAACCGAGGTATCTATGGGGACTTCAAGAACCAGGCTTTTGCAGTAGTTAGGGTGTTAAGAACCAAATATCAATATAGCATAGAAAAACCTCAGAAAAAGTACTCAACGCCCTGAAAAAAAAAGAAGATAATTTCAGATAAGAACTTTGGCTAGGTCTATTAATGCCAACATCTAACATTTATTCAACCATGCGCTCAATTTCACTCTTCTAGGCACAAGGGTATCTGTATGGCCTAATGTTAGGAGGAGCACTCCCAGGAATTAGGTGAATTTCATGATCATGATTCCGAGTGGGTGGAAGACCTTTGGGAATATCTTCAAATACTTTGGAATGCTTATCAATGATCCTTTGGATATCTTGAGGAATAGATGGCTTAGATGTTTGAACATCTAGTGAGCATAGTTGTGGAATAATGCCTTGATACCCCTTTTTTAATAATTTTGTCATGCCATTAGAGCTTATCACCTTACCGGGTTTCCCTGTGATACCTCTTAACTCAATTTCTTTGCCTTCCAATGAAAATTTCATTAAAAGTTCTTGAAAATTAAAATCCATTGTTCCTAATGATTGTAACCATTAGATTCCTAGTACAACATCTGCACCACCCATGGGTATAGAAATCATTGGACTATTCATTACATATTCCCCCATAGTAAGATTGATCTTATTGCATTTTCCTGAGCAATTGATAGTTCCTCCATTTGCAATAATTACTTGAAACTCTGGCACTGGATATACAAAGTAATTGAGAGCTTTGGCTAACTTCTAGTGAATGA
>JASDQU010364399.1:0-11689 GCA_032191745.1 Picea mariana
CCCTATATATGAAAATCTGATGTAGATTGTACATTTGACGTGGACCTAAACTAGTGGTTTGGACATATGGTATCACGTGGATGTGTCAGGTGGTACTGCCAAGCGAGATCTAGTGCAGATGTGCCAACTACATGGAATACCTCAAGGTTGTGGTGGTAGTGGGTATTGAAGGAAGCTGTAAGTAGTTTGCAGGGGAATGAAAGATAGTTTCAAGAATGACCATTTTCCACCCACAATCCATGAGGAGTTAACACATTTCCTTTGAGTGGTAAATTGTTTATGAGTAGTGCAAGAGCGTAAATGCCCTAGCCTTTGTTATTTCGAAGCTCCAAACTTTGTTTGAACTTCTTTCTTCRAGTGACAGTCCTAAATAGTACTTGTAAGCTTCAGACCATTGGAAATCATGGTCTTCTCGACCAAGGGTGTTAATTATATCTCTGTAATAAGGTTCCTTTCTCTTAGTYGACATGCTTTGTTGGATTAATGTAGTGAATAGGTGCAAGTCTTGTAAAATTAATATGGTGGGCATTGCTTATACTCTTATTGGTTCAAACACATGCAATATCTACAATGATGATTTGTGGTTGTCTTTCCCCTGAATTTGGATTGCATTTGAAAAAGAAGAAACTGTGATTGTGCTTGGAAAACAACATATTAAATTGTGTTAAAACTCTATTGAAGATGGCCATGGAAGGTGCATGTTTTGGCTACACCGTTGGAAGATTTTCTTGCTTTAATTGAAGTTACAGTTTACAGTTCTTTCAAATCCAATATCAAGGTTATTTTTTCAACAATAAAGTTTTTATTTTCACATCTTTAAGTTTGAAATTCCAAGGAATACATATACATGGCTAAATGATGTAGGACCACTATCTTCTAAGGGCTGTGTGACCTCCCTGTCAAGTATCTTCAATTACTTGAGCCGAATCATCTCTTTGGGCCTCTACTAGACCAAGACTTTAAATTCGCACAGGTCCCTTGTTGTTACCCACACAGGTTCAATTCACCCGCACAACCTTTTCCTAGTGATTTTGGTAACACTAAGTGTTGAGTGCTAGCTTCTCTGCTAGGCTCATCTCTTTCTTTATGACCACGGGATATGACCTCAGGCTAGCCCCCTTTGGGACTTCGGGCTTCAGCAATTTTGAATGCAGCTTACTCCTTTTTCCCCGAACTCCAGACCCACGAAATCACCCAAACCAGATCTACGGTACATGCTTCTCTGACAACCAATGACTGTGATCTACTTCGAAACTCTGGCTTTGGGAGTTTTGAGTTTTTTGAACACATCTTTTCTCCGGAGTGACTTTTACTCAGAGTTACAAATCAAGCGCCACGTGCTCGCCTCGATCAATGGTCGATATTGTCCTTCATTCCCACTTCGAGCGACTTGCAGTCAACGCCCCTTTTTTTCTCTTTCTCCTGCAGTGTCAATCCTCTAAAGTGATAGATCTTCTACCACGTGTCCTTTCCTAATGGACGGCTGAGATGAACTCTGACTCTCTGACCTTCGGGACTTTTGACCCTCAGAAACTTACTGGGCAATTTCCCCAGAGTGCTCTATCACTGGAGTGATAGATCTATCGCCACATGTTCCAACAGTGGACGACTAGGATGATTCCTTACCTTGGGAGCTTCAGATGACTTATGGTCAACGCTCCAATTCCTCCTTTCCTTTCCTCTGGAGTACACACTTTCAGACTCCACGATTTTCTAACACGTGTCCCTCTCAGATCGACGACCACGATTTACTTCGACAGCTCGGGCTTCGGGAGTTTTGGCTTCACTACTCTCAATTTCCTCTGAAGTACTCTTCTCCTAGAGTACACAGATCTCCCCCGCGTGTCCTTCCTGGATCTAATGGTCCAGATCTCTTCATCCTTCGCATATTCACAAAATTGTTATTTTCTCTGTGCAAATCTTCTAGAGCTTTACCTCCCAGACTCTTCAATATGCTTCCATGTATCCTCCTTCATACCAATGACTTAGATTTACTTCGTAGCTTTGGGTCTTTGGTGATTCTCGCTCCTTAAACACCTTCAAACCTATGAACACATGATGTGCCAAAGGACTCAAAGACTATCCTTCACGCAACTTCACCAGATCTCACGATCTGGAAAGATCCAGATTCCTCCGAATGGGTCTTGGTCGTTGATTTGGAAATTTTTAGTGGGCTCCTCCCTACTGAAGAATTTCCACCCACTATCTCTCCTGAGCTTCCTCCTTCTCGAAAATTTATCTCCTCAAAATGCTTCTTCGACACTTAATCGAATATCAACCCTGTGCACTCCTTGCAATAGGTTTCTTTTACTTAACCCTTTGGTGGGTGATTGTGCACTCCTTGCAACAGTTCTTACACACTCAATTGTTCCTCTTGAACAATGTGACTTTAAGTGTGTTCCTTCCTACACACACCTTGAGTGGTTCTTTTGTACTCTTTGCCAATAAATTCACATTATCCCTCCTGAGCTTCTGAGTCAGAACAAACTCTATCAACGCACTCCTTGCGGACACTATGCACACCTTGCATATAAATCTCCTCGTTATCTCTTCTGAGCTTTTGAATCAAGCTAGACTTTGTCAACGCACACCTTGTGGACACTATGCACTCCTTGCATAAGATAGTAGAAGAGAAACAATTGAAACTTATCTCATCCTCACAAATTCATACATTCAACCATGTAAAGAATTCATAACATAAGAACAAGTAATAACAGAGAATTGCAATTAAATAGAAAGCCTACCATTCATTCAGATAGACACAGTAACAACTACACCAAACATTTTGAACAATGCTTCTCTGTTATATTCAGTCAAATGATATGTACATGGCCTCATACAACTTGATAAGCTTCAACAGTCTTCAACTACAATAATCTCAGCAACTTTCAACAGCCTCATTTGGGAAACAAAAACACATATTTATACAAGAGGGATCGTAGAGCTTTTCCCTCCAACTACCTTAGCGCTATCCTATCGAATTAAAAGATTTAAACTACTAAGTCTTATTACAATAAATGATCGATACAGACAGATAAGAGCGAATTCTTCAGATCTGTACTACCATTAGATACATTAAGGAAAATACAATCTCCATCGATATCACATGATGATTCATCCTCTTAACATTTAAGATCTTCTTTAATTACAATCATTTCAAGGTATTTCATAACATGCCATCTTTAAAATTCGAAAACACACGCTAAGTGTTTTCGAATTTTAAAGATGGCATGTCATGAAATACCTTGAAAAGATTGTAATTAAAGAAGATCTTAAATGTTAAGAGGATGAACCATCGTGTGATATCGATGGAGATTGTATATTCCTTAATTTAGCTAATGGCAGTACAGATCTGAAACATTCTCTCTTATCTGTCTATACCGACTATTTATTGTAATAAGACTTAGTAGTTTAAATATTTTAATTCGATAGGATAGCTCTAAGGTAGTCGGAGGGAAAAGCTCTATGAGACCTCTTGTATAAATATGTGTTTTTGTTGCCCAAATGAGGCTGCTGAAAGTTGCTGAGATTATTGTAGTTGAAGACTGTTGAAGCTTATCAAGTTGTATGAGCCCATGTACATATCATTTGACTGAATATAACAGAGAAGCGTTGTTCMAAATGTTTGGTGTAGCTATTACTWTGTCTATCTGAATGAATGGTAGGCTTTCTGTTTAATTGCAATTCTTTGTTATTACTTTTTCTTATGTTATGAATTCTTTACATGGTTGAATGTATGAATCTGTGAGGATGAGATAAGTTTCAATTGTTTCTCTTCTACTATCTTATGCAAGGAGTGCATAGTGTCTGCAAGGTGTGCGTTGACAAAGTCTAGCTTGACTCAGAAGCTCATAAGAGATAACGAGGAGCTTTATATGCAAGGTGTGCATAGTGTCCACAAGGAGTACATTGACAGAGTTTGTTCTGACTCAGAAGCTTAGGAGGCATAACGTGAAGTTATTGGCAAAGAGTACAAAAGAACCACTCAAGGTGTGCATAGGAAGGAACACACTCAAAGTCACATTGTTCAGGAGGAACAATTGAGTGTGTAAGAACTATTGCAAGGAGTGCATAGTCGCCCACCAAACGGTTAAGTAAAAGAAACCTGTTGCAAGGCGGGCATAGGGTCGATATTCGATGAAGTGTCAAAGAAGCATTCTGAGGAGATAAATTTTCGAGCAGGAGCAAGCTCAGGAGAGATAGCAGGTGGAAATTCTTTAGTAGGGAGGAGGCCACTGAAAATTTCCAAATCAACGACCAAGACCCATTCAGAGGAATTCGGATCTTTCCAGACCATGAGATTTGTTGAAGTTGCGTGAAGGATAGTCTTTGAGTCCTTTGGCACATCATGTGTTTAGAGGTTTGAAGGTGTTCAAGGCGCGGGAATCACTAAAGACCCGAAGCTGCAAAGTAAATCTAAGTCATTGGTATGAAGGAGGATAGGTGGCAACAAATCGAAGAGTCTGGGAGGTAAAGCTCCAAAATATTTGTGCGGAGAAAAGAGAAAATTATGTGAAGTCGCAAAGGACAAAGAGATCTGGACCATTAGATCCAGGAAGGACCCGCAGGGGAGATCCGTGTACTCCAGGAGAAGAGTACTTCAGAGAAAACCAAGAGTAGTGAAGCCAAAACTCCCGAAACCCGAGTTGTCGAAGTAAATCGAGGTCGTCGATCTGAGAGGGACACGTGTTAGCAAATCGTGGAGTCCGGAAGTGCGTACTCCGGAGGAAAAGAAAGGAGGAAGTGGAGCGTTGACCATAAATCATCTGAATCTCCCAAGGTAAGGAATCATCCTAGCCATCCACTGTTGGAACACGTGGTGACATATCTATCACTCCGGTGATAGAAGACTCTGGGGAAATTGCCCAGTAAGTTTCTGAGGGTCAAAAGTCCCGAAGGTCGAAGAGTCGGAGTTCATCTCAGCCGTCCGTTAGGAAAGGGCACGTGGCGGAAGATCTATCAGTTCGGGGGATTGACACTCCGAGAGAAAGAGGAGAAAAGGGGCATTGACTGTAAGTCGCTCGAAGTGGGAATGAAGGACAATATCGACCGTTGATCAAGGCGAGCACATGGCGCTCGATCTGTAACTCTAGGTAAAAGTCACTCCAGAGAAAAGAGGTGTTCGAAAAACTCGGAACTCCCAAAGCCAGTGTTTCGAAGTAGATCACAGTCATTAGGCTGTCAGAGAAGCACGGACCGTAGATCTGGTTGGGGTGATTTCGTGGGTCCGGAGTTCAGGGAAAAAGGAGTAAGCTGCATTCAAAATCGTTGAAGCCCGAAGTCCCAAAGGGGGCTAGCCTGAGGTCATATCCCGTGGTCATAAGGAAGAGATGAGCCTAGCAGAGAAGTTATTGCTCAACACTCAGTGTTACCAAAAGCGCCAGGAAAAGGCTATGCGGGTGAATCGAACCTATGTGGGTAACAATAAGGGACCTGTACGAATTTAAAGTCATGGTCTAGTAGAGGCCCAAAGAGATGATTCGGCTCAAGTAATTGAAGATGCTTGACAGGGAGGTCACGCAGCCCCTAGAAGATAGTGGTCCTACATTATTTATCCATGTATATGTATTCCTTGGAATTTCAAACTTAAAGATGTGAAAATAAAAACTTTATTGTTGAAAAAATAACCTTGATATTGGATTTGAAAGAACTGTAAACTGTAACTTCAATTAAAGGAAGAAAATCTTCCAATGGTGTAGCCAAAACATGCACCTTCCATGGCCATCTTCAACAGACTTTCAACACAATTTAATATGTTGTTGTCCAAGCACAATCACAGTTTCTTGTTTTTCAAATGCAATCCAAATTCAGTGGAAAGACAACCTCAAATCATCATTGTAGATATTGCATGTGTTTGAACCAGTAAGAGTATAAGCAATTCCCACCATATTAATTTTACAAGACTTCCACCTATTCACTACATCCTCCTAGTTGTAACATTAATGCTCCGTCTTTCGAAATTCAAAATGCCTTCAAAATGTGTGTTGGTGCATTTCCAACTGCCCTTTCTTTTGTGCTTGCTTTGCTGACTTACCTACGATGCTCCTGCATCAATAAGTCCAATGTAAGAAGACCTAGTAGAAGCTTCCACTTCTAGAAGGATCTTCCTCTAGATTGTTCTTTTGATAGACATATTTAGTATAAATAGGAGTCAAGGGTATGAGAAGTTTGGTCTTGGATATTATTGTAATATAGCTCTGCTTTGTTGGAGGTTTCCCCTCGAAGAGGCAACTGAACATTGCTCTCAGTAATAAAATTGCTCTTTCTGGTGTTATTTTGTGATCATTTTGGTATTATCGTGGTGTTGTTTTGGTTATATTGTTGTTCATCTACCATGTCTAGCTATTTATTTATGTTTTGCATACTTTTTATATCTGGAATATTACATTCCATAAGATTAAATATGTTCTCACACTATTATAGTGTCCTCCTAGAGAGGGACCACTAAGAAAATTCCTCTACATTTGAGCCTTTACATCGCTATAGTGTTTTACTAGCTAAATGCCAACAAAAAATCCTCTAGCTTTGGGCCTAAGACCTATAGTCATCTTAAAAAAAATGTGAACATCTAAAGTTGCATTGCCAGCACATGAATTGTTGTGATAATTTTCATTAGAGGTGGAAATGATGCAAATAATAAGTAATTGTCGACCTAGGCTCAAATCATCAAGAATGGTTGCTCTCATTGCATGGCAACCCCTTCCTTATGATTCCAACATAGAAAAAGTAGTTTTTATGATAATGCACCTATGCCCCATCCATTTAAACTCAATGGAGTTCATGGACACCACAAGAATGCTCCTCCACTTAAAAAAAATAAATCTCTTTTAAGTTATACTTTAAAAATTGCAAATATTTGAGTGCATTGGAGAAAGAGTACCGCATTGATTTAAATATCATATAAATCAAATTTAAATGTTCATTCAATCAAATTTTTAGAAAGAGTACCACAAATATTTGAGTGCATTGGAGAAAGAAAACCAAATTTTGATTTTTTAGATAAACAATAATTTAGAAATTAATAATCATTTTTTTTTAAAAGGGGGAATTTATAAGTTAGAAAATTATACTATTGATAAATATATGATTAAGTATCCTAATTAATATACTTTTTAGAACTTAATTGTTAAAACTATGTAATCATTGTTATATATTGCAATTATATATAAGTAATTAATATTTATATAAAATTTAAAGTAATATAAAATACTATTTTTATATTTTAATTATATAAAAAAATAATACATTAACAAAAGTTGAATTCCAAAAACTCAAATAATAAATATATGATTAAATATTTTGATTAATATAATTTTTAGAATTTAATTGTTAAAATTATATAACCATTATCTTATGTTTTAATTATATATAAATAATTAATATTTATATAAAATTTAAATTAATATAAAATACTATTTTATATTTTAATTATATAAAAAATTAATATATTAATAAAATTGAATTCCAAAAATTCAAATAATTTATTTAAATGATATACAATTACATAAATATGATTAATAATTATATAAAACTTATAATAATATAAATAATGCAATATTACTATATAAAATAGTTCATTGCAATAAAAGTTGAATTCAAAATTTCATTTTTAAATTATATTAATCAAAACTTATAGTCCTTTTACTAAGCCCAGACTTGCTATACATGTTTTGATGAGCATAATTTTATATACATCTTCATGATGTATTTGCCATATGCATGTTTTATTTAATATTTAATGAAACCAGGGTTATTCTCTTGCAATTAAATCAAAGGAGAAAATGTAAAAGTCCTCCATGAAAAATAAATGTTAATAAAATATAAATCCTCATCTACAAACTCCCACTGAATGTTAAACGCCAAATTAGAATATATGTGAAGAACCATCAGCGTAGATATGTTGTAATCGTAGTCTAACTATTCTGGTTGATCTTAAAACAGCTTAGTGTAAGCATGAGGAGAGAAGATGGTCATATCAATGGTTATATTCTAAAGCTCAATCATATGTTTTGGATAATCTCAGAAAGAGGAATATGATTTAAGTATCAAACCATAGTCCACGAAGCCTTCGTTCATATATTCAGAGTTCTATGGTTATCGTGGTTTAATCGTCACGCTATTCTATTCCATTTTTTTCTATAGAAATAGAATGGCAGCTTTCCAAATATCTCCATAAACATGGAATGATCATCATGCCTAATTACTTTAATCAGCCATCCATGGAATGCCCGGAAGTTTGGGACTGGATCATCGGTCTTCCACTACCCTCACAATGGAAGAGCGATGAAATGTCTCTCAACCTTTGATGGCATCTTGCATTAAATGTCTTCATTGATGGCATCTTGGATTAAGGCTTTCAAAAAAAGCCCATGCACTGGATCGAATCGCTCATAGACTCCAAAGTAATACCGGTAGGTTTGAATCGTTTCAAGGGGATGTTCAATTACACGTTCCTCTGTATGGTGCTCTACGTTTGCGTGTATGAGGCACCGGCCAAGATCCGGCTGCAGTGTTTAGAAGTGCTGGAGAGAGAATTATAGGGCTCTCATCTTGCAAGCAGATGCTAGAGGCAATGAGGAGCGAGCCGCTCAAGAATTCGACGTGGGAGAGAAGCATCCATAACTCGCTTCACCATTCGTAGAGCGTTTGCGCACATGACCTGTATAGGAATGCCAATAGCTGCAGGAAAAACCAAAAAATTAAAGCATAAATGAAATATAAATGCAGAGTGGTGACCTTGTTCTTGTGCCTATGTCTAGAAAAAGCATCCATTCATTTCTTGCCGTCTTGAGCCAGTAGTTGTACAGGCTAGCTCAAAAATGAACAAACAAACCGTGGAAAGGTTGGTCTGCGGGATATTCATGAGCGCGTTGAGCGGGACCTTCAAAATTCAAAATTGCCCGGTAGGTTCAAAATTCAAATTTGAAATTGAAATGCATGGGACTGCGTCTTGAGAGGTGATCCATACGGAAGATCTCAGTCCTTTCGTTCCGTTGGCTTGACGGCAAGATTGGGTGGGGTCGCACGAACCGGAAAGCTACCTGCCGGAGTTATCCTACGCCTCGTCTGCAGGCTTGGAATTTCAAATTTACTTTACCTGTCAAGTGCAAATTTGATGACAGATGTTCGTTTTTCATACCTGTCATTTTAAGTTTTATGTAGATTTATAAATGTCAATTTTTTTTTGTTATATGTTAATTTTCATGCTGAACATACGAGAAAACGTCTATTGTTTAGCGTGTAGTTGCAGCAAGGTATCTGCCACAGATCTTCGCTGGTCGGACAGCTTCACTACCGACCACCTTTTATCAATGACACATTGACATTCCACCCACACGAACTATCCCATTGCCATTTTTTAGTAACATGTTCAACTTTCACAATTACTTTGGTTTACATTTCCGAGTCTGTTTGTTTAACTTTCACAATTGCTTTGGTTTACATTTCTGGCTCGTCTTAAATTATCTACAATTATCTGCAAGTTATTACTCAAAATTGAGTCACTTTACAAGAAAAAATTCAATTAAAACTTTTGAACAATCAACCAAACATTTAGACCACATATATTATTTTTCCTTGCAAAGACCGCGGATCCCAAGCTTTCACTTACATATTGGACGACTGGAGGGACGGACGTGTTTAACAATGGGTCTGTAAGTAGCTGAGGTAGGTTAGACCAGCATGGGTTAGCATGCCAATGTTATAAAGCTAAGCATCTATACATGGAATTCGATCTGGGCATTTATATTATGATATACCCACCAGAACTTATGAGATCGCATGGGGTCAGCATGCATTTTTCACATTCATATTACCGCCTACAGCATTACTTTTTGTGCAACCGTGGATATTGATTCGTAAGAGAAAGGAAGGAGCCAATCCTATTCTATTTCCAATTCGGATCAAGGGGTAAACATTTAGACTTGAACATGAGACGATACAACATTTCTAAAGAGGATAGCTTTGCTAATCGACTTACAGACCTAAGCCCAAGGATCCCATTACCCTTATTCTAAATTAAAAAAACCCAAACCTTAACACCATAAAGATAACCGAGACTTGAAGCGCAATACACAGAGAATCATTAATCACGCATAAATGCTCATAAAATTAGCAAATAATTATATTTTAGTAGGTAGAAAGGCATTCAAATCATATCTTACCTCAACTAATTTATCAAAAATCAAAACTTCAAGCACAAGATACAGACAATCCATCCATCGCAGCAATAAAACCTTTAAAAAAAATCAATATCGCAAATTCAATTTAGTGAGGATGAGCCATCATGATGACCTACCAAACTTCCAGCGAGCTTGAACTAAGGCCAATTCTGGATTGTGCACTAAGAATGGAATCGTTCTGCCCAAAAAGTCTCTATTGGGCTAAAAATCTGCATCAAATATTACAAGTTGGGACTCGGACTGGCGACTCTGCCATTGAATCACTCGAATCTGCAATCTGGACTCGGATTATATGCTTGGATTTTATACTTTTGATTATATACACAACCATACACGTACACAACCATACACAACCATCCACCATACATAACCTATTAACCATACACAACCATCCACGTCGTGTTTACCTAGCCCTACTACTTAGCCTGTATACCTACTAGAGATTTTGACGGGCATTGGAAGCAGTTACACGTCAAACTGACAGGTAGACAATTCTCATGCCAGTCAGTGATGACGTGTAAAATTTGTTGCCCACTGTCAAATACAGGCTGAGAGGTAAAAAACGGGCTGCAACCCGTCAAATTCCAGGCCTTCGTCTGTATTAATGTATGGGATGTATGGTATGGTTGACCACCAGCACGAGGAGAAACTGGAAGACCACCATGCATGTAGAGCAAGTACTTGGTACATAACCACCTGCACTAACAATTCACAGACCAAAAGAGTATTAGACATACCCAAAATATCATATAGATCACAAACTAGCCAGATAAAGTACATATTCTGTTAATCACAATGTAAAAATCAATACCAGAAAAGCAAAAAAAAATTAGTCTAAGAATGTTAGTTGATAAATACGAACCACATGGAATATCAGATAAAATGGACAGCAAAATAGTCCAGGCCATCATGGACAACAAATGCAGTTGCAGATATACTATAGCATATATCCATCTTTAGCCTCGGATCTCTCATGCACGGTGAGGTATCAAATTCCGCAAGGTTAATGTTTTCACATCAACAACTGCTTAAAGACTATTTACAAAAGTTTCCAGAGTAGAGAGAAAATCAGTAAATTTAACTGCAACAGGGAAGCCATGATAKGTCCAAGCTAGAGGCTAAAAAGAAAACCTACCACACAGAAAATTTGCACCTTCGTACCATTTTTCTTCTTGTAATACTTTTCACGACATCCCTTGTATTTCAGTGTGTCCATGCTCTCCACAAAGGCCTCAGTTTCTTCTAAACCATCTTTAAAATATCTCTGTATGTTATTTGGCCAGTTACTTTTTGCTGAAGTAGCATCAATGCTGCAAGGGCTGTAAAGGACCTTGTCCTTGCTAGGGCTACTTCCCTGCAGATCTAAAGAAGCAGAGTGCTTGTATGAACTGTTTGATGATTTGGATTGAAAAGGAACTGAAAATCCAGATCCTTGATCAACAGATGCTCTGCTTGATACTTGTTGAGACCAGGCATGATCACTAATATTGTGATCTCTATATTCCTCT
>JASDQU010364400.1:0-11637 GCA_032191745.1 Picea mariana
AATTTTAGTTATTTAGATGTCACCTTGCAACATGTGGACATCGCTTGGTCCTTTACAAGAGTTTGATTACCTAAATAAGCTAGATGTCATTGGTACAACCTTGCAGAATCTTAAAAGCCCTAGGAGACTAGCATGTGGACATTGTGGTCCGTTACTATCCTTTAACTCCCTATGTGTGGGTTAATCTAGAAAAAGCATGAAACTATCCTAGATTGAACATGTGGGCATGTGTGGGCCCGTTACAAACTTTTAAACTCTCCTAGTTTTTTGATCTAAGAAAGCAGAAATTCAAACACTATCCTACTTTTGTGACATGTGGGCATGTATGGGCCCTTACAAATTTAAGATATGTTTGAAAAATGAAACTAAAAGGGGTCCCAAAAGGGCCTTTTTCTTCTCCTAAAAGTTTTGAAATTTTGTTTAAGGGAGATGAGATCGTTTTCGCAATCCTTTTCTGGTTCTCAAGATCGCTTGATGATGCAAGAGAAGAGCATACTCAAGATCATTACTTACAACTTCTAGTCCCAAAAATGTGAGTTTAGATGTGATTAGAATTGATGTTCGACTTAGATTTATAAATCAAAGCAAGCCATCCATGTGGCAAAAAGCAAATAAGGGAAAATGATTTTTATCCACCTAAGTGCCTATGTTTGTTTGACTATCCCTTTATAAGTTGAGGGGTCTAAGTGGTGCAGTATTTAGAGCATGCATATCATCATTCTTAAGAAGGAAAATGACTTTCCCCACATCCAAGACCTTACAATGTAAAATTAAGTTCAGATGCGCGGCCTCTAGTGTGGATAGAGGCACATGAAGTGCTTGCGCGCTGACAGAACTAAGTGATAAAGCGCATGCGCGCATAAATAAACTGCTACAAAAGCGCATGCCCGTACGATGCGCGCCTGTGGGGTGGAATACCCGTGCGCCTGTGGCAAAAAGTCCGAGAAGAAAAACCCAGATGGATTTCTCTCCAATTTCTTGTGAATTGCCTGGCTAGCAGGTCGGCAGAGGCCGGTTTATGAACCTGCAAGTTAATGAAATCAAAAGGAAAGAAAAATGAACCCAAATGAGGGAGGAATTGATACCAAATCCCCAGTATGGTCGCCAATCTGTTTACACTCTATTCTTCACCTTGTGAGCAAATTGAGAGTGCTTACATGCCCAGTTGGGCTCTGCTAGGCATGACAGCTGTAAAAGGAAAGGGCTAGAGAAAATAAAACAGAAATATAAACAAGAACTAAATAAAAAACAAATTAAAACTATGAGCATGTGGAAAAATGAAAAATAAATACAAATGGACCAATATCACCAATGTATAAGCTGATCTATTGATGAAATCCAAAGGCAAAATGAAGAAAAGGGGACTTGGGTCCCTTCTTTCTCCAATGGAAGGCTCTTGAGTCCCTCAACAACTTGCTCTCCTTACAATGAAAAGATGAAAATGTGGGTGAAAGAACTCCAAGCTTATCCACTCAAGTGAGAGGTGGAAAGCCCTATGAAATGGTGTTGATTATGTTTATTGCCAAAGAATGAGTCCTTAGCAATCTTAGCAGCATAACAATACATAGAATTCCTTCAGAAAGTGATGGTTATTCATGGCTTTTTATAGCCCAACATTGGGTGATTATGTAACCTCTTTAGAGTGTGAAAAGAGGCTCTTTAGGGATCAATTAGGTCTTTGACCAGCCCACCATGTGGATTGAGATCGGATTTGGTGTCAAATCGACTTGGGATCTGATCCATTAGTGGTTGGGAGGCCGACCAATTTCAATAAATGTGTCGTTTAGCAGGTGCACGGGTTTTTTACCCAACAGCTGCACATCGTGCGTGCATGCGTGCATTGTACATTGTTGTTACGCGCATATGCGCACGCACCCCGGTTCTGTAAAGCGCCCTTCAATTTTTTGGTCATTTTGTACAGTTTTTTGACCCTTTTGCTATGCTGTAGAATTCATCTTGTGCCGTGAATAACTTCTTTCCTGTTTTGACGATGCGAAGTTCTGGTCGCCATGTGCGGACGAAATTTCAGTGATAACACTTCTATTCTCCATGACCTCCCTGTCAATTACAACAATAATATGCCCAGGTTTGATGGAGAAAATGTGAAGATCACTGCTGAAAAGCACATCCAAAGTCTTGAGGATTTTCTTGATCTGTTTGAGGTGGAAGAAGATGATGTCTGTATCAGGATTTTTTCCCTATCATTGCAAGGTAAAGTTAAAAATTGGTTTAAGAAACTTCTAGCTACAAGCATTGATAATTTTCATCAATTTGTGAAAAATTTCCTGGATAGATGGGTGATCAGGGGATATGTTTTTCTCATCTTAGAAGAATATGACCATTTAAAAAGACAACCAGGGGAGACAGTACAATACTTTTCATCCAGTTTCAATAAGGTGTATCATGCAATGCATGTTGATATAAGACCACCCCCAACATTAGCCCTTTTGCATTACCCAGATGCATTTGATCCAGAGATGGAATTTCAATTAAGAGAATGAAACATTCAAAACCTTGAAGAAATGCAAAATGTTGCAGTCGATGTGGAAGCTAACATGCTGAACAGAAAGGAAAAATTGAAATCATTGATGAAAGACAGAATAGAAAAGGAACATCTGATATCTTCAGAAATGAAACTAGATATTCTGACCAATACAGTCAATGAAGTGATGCATAATATTAGTAGGAAAGAGGAATTGGTTGTTCGAAGACATTATGTTTCATTAGTGCCATAAAGGACAAAGATCAATGTCCCCAAGATTTTTCCAACTCAGCCTCAATATTCTGATCCACCAGATGATTACTTCATATATTCAATCCACAACATAGCCAAAGACAAAGCTCAAAATTAGACGGTGGTGGAAAAATATCCCGAGATGATGTGCATGTTTGATGACCTTGCATATGTAGATGATATTCCCGGATATGATCATCAGGACGAGAATTATATGGATGAGATTGAATTTAATTTTCCAAATAAACCAACATTATCTTCATGGGAAGAAGAAGCCCAGTTATCACAATACAAAAAGGGCAATCAAACTCTGCATACTAAGCAAGATTGCAAAGAGGAAAATACAAAACGTTTTCCAATGAATGAAAAATGGATTCCCCTGTGTTTTGCCTCACTCCTGAGAGAACATTGCAAGAAGATGGTAAATAGAAAGGATGAGGAATGTTCTAATTCATCAATTGAGGAAAACAAGGATGATATAGAACCTGCTTCAGATCCAGAGGTGCAACCCTTGAGTTATTTTGAATGTCAAACCTCAGATGAAGTCACAGAGCCTGGGATAGGTGATGAACTGATCCATTGTGATTCCCTTCCCTTATGGTTTAGTTCATTTCAGATTGTGAGAGGGAATCTTAGTCATATTCTGGTTGAGAATAATAATGTAAACCATGAGGTGCTAGTAGAGACAATGCCACAATCATCTAAAGCATTATATGACCCAATAGCTGATATGTTGGATGGTTTGTGTTTTCAAAGTCAATTTCCATTTACTCATAATGATTTCAAGAGTTTTTATGATATAGATATGACTAAACAGTCAGCTCCATTGTCTCGTTTGGTAGAAGTATTAGTACAAAACTCATCAGATCAAATACAAACATGCTCCGAGTTGTTTGAAGACATAGAGAGCACATGCATGGCACTTGGTCATGAGGTTGAATTGACTGAGACAGAATATCCAGTAATGGGTCAGTTCTATCTTGATCCAATAGTTATTTGTATGGAGAAATTGTTCATCACAGAGCCACAATGTATTTCCAGTATTCTTGTTTCAGTCATGATTTTGCGGGAGTTGTTTCGACAAGCTAGAGATGAAATTGGAGAAACCGAAGGAGGTTTTTACTCCGGAAAAAATCATATACCATAACTTATTTCAGTTTATACATAGGTGTCACCATTGAGGAGAAACAAATGTCTGAGTGTACCCCTATTCTCAGCAGATTCGGCCCAGATTTCAGTTCAGATCTTTTAGGGATTTACTTGCTATTTTCGGCCAGGATGATTGAATTTGATCTCCTGAGCCTAAGGATTGTATTATTTATTTATATATATGTTTATAATATAGTAAGAGAGAGTAGGATTAGAAAAGCAGCAGTACCAGTGCTCGGATGTAAGCTCACAGTGAGCATGTTCTTGATCTCCAAGCAATAAAAAACTGCAAGATTCTTGTGTTAAACACCTTGGTGATGTGTACTTTCTTTATGTAACTATTTTTTATGTTTCCACAATTACTTTTCTTTATGAATTATTCCATAGAGAAAAGAAGAACATAATTCGTTGGAATATACACTCTGTTTCTTGACTTTGGATAATTTAAATGTTTTCCTCTGATATACAGGTGGGGAATTCTTAATTGCTTCCCATTTGAATATTGATTTGTTTCATATCTATTATTCTAATTTCCATTCAAAGACCAAAGATCCAGTGTTTTAGCTACCTAGACCTGCAGTTTCATCTTACAAAAAAGGATTTGAATAGTTTGTTGTGGTGACTCCATTGCCCAATGGTCTCCCTTCTCAGTCCTTACTCCATTTCTCACAATTAAAGCCTTGTACTCTTATAACTAGCCTAATATCCCCTTCAAATAAAGCTATATCAGACAGAGAGAGCCCTCTCCGAGTCTTGGAGGGCTAGATCCAGGACTCCAAGTGGTTTGTGGTTACCTCTGTCAATTTCTCCTTCAACCTGAGAAATTAGAGAGTGCTAACAAAGGGAAAATCCATAGGGATTTCTATATCTCTGTCTCACTGCATTAAACAGAAGAACCACTTCTTCACTAGTGCTCATCCACTAGGATCACATTCACCTATGCTCGTCCATAGGCACATCCACTCAATAGATCTTCTTTCCCACTGCATTACACATGAGAGTCATCTGGAGTTTCTCATTAACTCTTCTTCTCAGAGGAGGCTAATACATCATCTTCATTTATGTTCTCATGATGATGCACCCAAAACTTTGGGATTTCACACGTTCACCTTGTGCTCAGCCACATGCACATCCAACTCAACAGATCTCCTTTCTCACTGCGTTACATAGGAGAATCATCTGGAGTTATTTTCAACTCTCTATAAGGAGGAGGTCGTCTCTACGTTCCATCTCTGTCTCAAATAGGAACCACACACGCCTCTCAGGGGATTTCTCTCAGGTTTGTAAGCTGGAGAATGTCTCACATAGCTGCAATCATCAACAGTAGTTTCTTTCTACATCTTCCATACTTCTTATATATGTGTTGATCTTGTACAGATCAAATTGTTGTTAAATCTGCAAAATGTGCAAGCAACAAGATTTTTTAGACTAAATAATTTATGAAAACCATAAATACTATGCACATTTTGTTCCATAAGTGTATCAGAATCCTTTCTTTTGATTCCTGGTGAATTTAACATCCTAATTCAAAATTATGGGTGAATATTTGAACTCCTTTGTCCACGAATTTTCCTCCTCTTTTCTATTCTTTTATTTCTTTCAAAGCTCATGTGTATACCAGTTCTGTTTTATACACCTATATCCATCACACACGTATGCTCTATACATGCAATACAAAGCACACATACATCACACCAGTATTCAGTGTGCACATCTTTTATATCGACACTAATATTTAGCATGCTCAACTTTTTGGTTCTACGCATCATTATTTAGTGTGCATAACTTTTGTATCATGCACCAATATTCCACACAAATTACAACTTTGCTCTGTGTCACGCCAACATTCACTGCTCACTGTCTCATACCCAATACTTGATTCGCATCTCCAATTCTGATCCACGCAACTCCAATATTCCATGTGCATGCACTTTGCACCAACACTATAAACATGCCAATAATTATTCTCCATGCAGTGCTCATATTCAATACACGCTCACTACGCATCACCAGTATTCAATATGCATGCCCCGCGCATTGTTATTATGCACACAACCATCAATTCAGTGTGGCATCCATATTCATCGTGCATGTAATGCACTCCCATTTTACATGTTCTCCATGAGTTCTATACCTCACATTTCCAATATTCAATGTGCACACTCCATGCACCGATATCCTCTGTGCACCATAAGTCTTGCACTACGCAGTGCCAAAATTTAGTAGGCACACACTACACACCAATAATTAATGCACGTGAGTCCTTTCTTCACTCAATTGATTTTTTTTTCCATATTTTCAGCTTGTGACCCCACGACCATCACAAAAATTCCTTCCTTTCCAAATTCATGTCGATCTATGGTCCATACAAGTCTAGTGTTGAACCAAGAGCTCTAATACCACTTTGTAACATCCCCAGCTTTTCTCTAGGCCATGTCACTTCAAATTTTGAACTTTGATACCACTTGGTAACGTATCCAGCCTCCTAGATGAATATTTTTACCACATTGTAAAGCCTCCACTAATGCATTTCATTAAATAAAGATCTTATATCAATTCTTTCTTCTACGGAAACAACTCATTGAAAAAAAACAACAAGCACAACTAGCCTTGTGCTACGCATAGCTACGTTTTTCCTAGTTCTTGCAAATTGGTCTCATACCACGTGAAACAACCATGTCTTGGTAATTTTTTGTGCTCAACCATCATTGTGTTGGCCGCATCGATTGTTCCTTAGCACACACAACATTTCTAGCTTCGTGCTAGAGCCCATATGAATATTGCTAAAGTTAATTAACAAGAAAGTGACTATAACAGCGGAATGAAATCCTAATACAACTACACACAAAACCATTCCTATGCCATGCATGGGATCTGTCCCACTTGCACGTGTAAACCAAGACAATTTTGTGCGCGTGATGATTCAAGCCTTGCCTCAAAATCCCATAACTATTTCCACATAATTATCTAACAAGATACACTTAATAACTACCATGCTCTACATCTGCAACAGTTATGCAAAACTAAGAATACATGTGCATCCTAGTATAATTATATACCAATTCCATAAACATAAATAGCATAAGCATTCACATAATAAATAGTATATAAACACATATAAATAATCATGGCACATGCCCTGTATATGCAGCAAACATGCAATTCTACAACATATATAATCCACACACACACACACACACACACACACACACACACACACACAATTGTAATACATAATATATTTAACATGTATATGCACATTACTCAGAGAATAATACACATAAGAAGACACTTATATTTTTTTGCAATCCACCAACTACGTGCAGATCTCATACCTTCCTCCTAGCCACAAACTTTGTCGCTCAGAACTATCAACAACAAGTCACCCCTGAGTTGGGGATTGAAATCCACCAAGGAAAAGGATTCCTAAGCCAAAAAAAGTTCTATCAATAGTCAAAACAGTTAGGCAAAGGTGCCAACCCGAACAAATGGACTACAGTCCCTCATTTCCCACATGCTCATCCCACCCCAGGAAGTGTGTCCCTTATCTGCTCAATAGTCCTTTAACTACCCCACTTCCATACCAGGGCTTCAACAACATGTCGGTCAGGAATTCTTAGAGCCCTATAGCTGCAACTGGGCACCTTGGGAAAGAAATTCCTAGCAGTTCTCTCACTTGGAGAGAATACTCACAGGCTTGACAAACCACATCTTCAACAAACACAGACCTGAAAACTCCTTTCTTCATCCAACACGGGCCTAAAAACCTACTTCTTTGATAGCGCACATGCCTTCCCAAGCAAAGGGCTATGTGATGGCAACAAGTTACAGCAAGATGCAAATTCCTTGCAGAGGAAAGTTGCTCTACTTGATGAAGAAATGAGTGAATCCCCCCTAAACACACTAAGGACCCACAATATATTTGCAGGATTATAAACGAACACTTGTCACCTTAAGATATAACTTAGCTCCACTTGGTGACCCATTCTCATTCCTTAGGAACTTAGGATAAATGCATATCCTATAAATATAATTTTGGAAATATTATTAAAATATCCCCTTTAAGCTTCACACCCCTTTCCCATTCTAGTGGAGTTTTATCCCCCCATCTATTTTCATTTGATTGGTCTATGCACAAATATATGTTTTTATTAATATATTAGTGTAATTAGATTTTGCAAAAATAGGTGCACTGGACTTTGTCGCAATCCAGGCTCTCCATCCTAATAACCACACAGGAACTTTGGCCATGATATACATATATACAAAGGCTCTCCAACCCCAAAATATTATGGCTACAAACATGATCCAGTGCACACTTTGAATTGATCATTATGCACTTACTCAGGTGCACGCAAAGTTATGAAATGGGTGCACACTCTTTCCTTGGTTCATGCGCACGACAATCCTCGCACACTTACTCAGGTGCACTCCAAGTTATGAAATGGACATGCACTCTTCCCTTGGCTTGTGAGCACTAAATTGTACCCAAAACTTGTGCACCCACAACTCACCATCCTATATGTATATTTATATTTACATTACAATTTGGGTTCAGCCTAGGGGTATTACAAATTCTGAGCTTTTCAAAAATACTAGTCTCCTTGAGACAATCCTCTCCATAGAGGTTTGGAATATGAGTGTCTTGGTTTTCATAGTTAGTCATAATTTTTATTGAGCTTTAGTTTTCCTTGATGATGGGTGGAGTGTCCACTCGAAACATTGGATGTTTCAAAATTTTATACACAATTTATCTCTAGAAATATCAATTAACATCCAATAAATTGCCAATTCTATCCAAATTGCAAATGTTTTCCTTAAGGATATCCACATAATTCATGGCTTCCTAGAGGTGATTGTCTCTAATAAGGATCATAAATTTACCAATCCCTTCTAGAAGGTGTTTTTTAATATCTAGGGTGCCAAATTAGCTATGATAACAACAAATCATCCACAAGCAAATGGATAAACTAAGGATGTGAACAAGTACCTTGAAGGATACCTCTGCTTCGTTGTTGCTAATAAACAATCATAATGGATTAAATGACCACTCTTGTCTAAGAGGTAGTATAAAACTTAATACCATACAACCTCTAATATGACCCTATTCGAAGCACTTTATGGCTTTCCTCCACCAAGCCTTAACATTTATGTTCCTTCTAGCTCTAAGGTTCAAGTAGTTACATCCAATTTCCAAAAGGTTCATGACAACCTATAACTTCCTTAGGACAATATTCTTCTTGCACAAAATTGGATGAAGACTATAAAAATCATTCATAAAAATTGGTGATTGGGTTTTCCTTCTCCTTTAGCCTTACAAATAATTGTCCATAAAGAAAAAATGTAGACAAAAGTTCTCACTAAAGTTCTATGGACTTATAAAATTGTCAAGAAAATGGGGAGACCACATATGTCGTAGTGTTATCTACATTTTCACACAATCACAATGTCTTCCATGTCTATTTGTTACATAACCAACCCCCAACTGGGTCATGTCACTACTAAAATGACCTAATAAATTTTTTGATACCAATTCTAAATGCGGAAAATAAAACATAGCATGACATTCAATCTCATTCAGTTGTCCATACTAATAAAAACAAAAATATAACTATTCTTACTATGCACAACAAAAACTAAATACATACAACATCATTCAATCACATAAATAGATATTTGAAGTGCATATCTCTGCGCATAGTAAGCAACATTAACCAAATATAACTCAGAGTAAATTGCACAACAAATAGATCAACATTTAACAAAAATCAAAACAACAGATAAGAACACTTATCTTATGAAAATGTGAGACCCACTGCAAAGGATGGACATTTCTCCCAACCGTACACATGTTGTTACAGTTCTCAACAGCAAGTCACCCACAAGATAGGGCTCTGAATCCACAAGAGATGGTGGTCCCTGAGGTTGGATAATGTCCCCCTCTCAATAGTCAAACTCACGGCTAATCCTAGTCCACCAGCTCTCTTCCCCTCAATCTACACAACCCATGGGATGGAATCCCCCTTTACTTCTCATACTCCCTTCAACATTTCCACTTCCCTCCAGAGATTCCAACATAGGTTGGAAAGGAAATCTACTTGTTGGGACCTCAGGAATTCTACAGCTACAAACATGAATTTACCCAGCAGAAAAATGCATGCTTCCTTGGTGAATTTCAAACAACACGTTACTCCCATGCACACAAACTCTTTCTGCATGAATTTTCAACTCCAAACAACTTCCAAACTTTCCCACAACAACTACCATCAAGCTTCATCACTCAGAACTCCATTGTTGGCCAAAAAACTCAATGTAAAAATTGTTCTCTATGAAAAAATATGAATATGTAATTCTGGTCTCCTACCCATACAAATTTCCCTTCTTTCTCTTGCTTGCTTGATTTTCACTCTTCCCCAAGGTGATTGTACTCATTCCCCATGCTCGTAATAACAATGGGAATTGATTCTCACACGAACCGTCTTACATGAATTCAATGATTGGGCTCTAGAACACTTAACAACTAATGCAAGGTTCATGGTAAGGATAATTTAGAAAGAAATGGTTCGGGTTTAATAAACATGGGTAAACTCTCCCCCATTGGACCCATTCCCTCTCTTGTGGATACTTAGCCCCCAAATATTCATTTGTGTTCATCTGCAGCTGGAGATACATTTTATTAATTATATTCAATTTATATCATTTACATATTACATTGCTTTGTCTCTTGGCCATACATTACATTTATAATATACATCGCTAGTTTTTATGTTTGAAAATGGGGATGTTACATTCCCCTCCCCCTAAAAACTCTGTCCTCAGTGCACATAACCATGCAATTTACACATTGATATATATAAAAACATTACATCAGAATACTTGATAAATTCTGCAACTTAATGACTCACGCAACAATTCCAACCAACAATTCTATTTTCCCCTCAATGCACACATTGGTTGGACGGGAAATATTAGAGTTATGGTTGGACGGGAAATATTAGAGTTATGGTTCTAGGAACTCCAACTACTAAAATGGAGTCTTCATTTGCTTATGTACAAATGTACATTCAGTTTTCTTTTAAATCTGCAAAACTTTGTGGGTATGATTCCCGCATGGATTCCTCGTTTTCCCATGTAGTGTTTTCAGGACTGTAGCGGGTCCATTAAACTTTTACTAAGTTGATGGCTTTGTTCCTAAGCACTTTGAATTTATGGTACATGATGTGTATTGGTTCCACCCGAAAATCCCCTTCGTGTTCCACCTGGATCAGATACCAATCAATCACATGATTAGGATCAGGTGCATACTTTTTTAATAAAGACACATGGAACACATTATGATTTCTCATGGATGCATGTAATTCTATCATTTATGCAACTGGCCCTATCTTTTCTAACAAAAGGACCACAATATCTCGTTGCCAACTTTGGGAAATTTCCCAATTTCAGCAAGCTTCTCTTGGCTTAAATTTTAAAAACGCATGCTCTCCCACTTTGAATTCTCTATGTGTTATTCTTTTATCATCTTATCTATTTTTACGATCTTCTGCAACTTTAAAATTATGCCTGATCTTTACCATCATTTTTTCCATTTCCCTTAACAATTCAGGCCCAATCACCACTCTATCTGTTGGGTTATCCCAACTTACTAGTGTGTTGCATTTTATTCCATACAATGCTTCAAATGGGCTCATATTCAATGATTCCTGATACCCATTCTTGTATGAAAACTCAACTAAATGGATATAGTCCTCCCA
>JASDQU010364405.1:0-11784 GCA_032191745.1 Picea mariana
AAAAAAAAAAAAAAAAAAGAAGAGAAAAACAAAACTCATACCATCACCCTCCCTTAATCCTTGTCTACTTAATAAAAATAACCTCCATCTCCTGGATCTGCCAGTGTCCATCTCCCTTATATTTGTCTAGTTCACTTTACCGCATCGCCATCCCTCCTCGTAAATCCTCTTGTTTCATTTTTGTAAAACCTTTTACTTTTCCCCTATGCTAGTTTGCCTTCGCTTAAACCTCTCTTTGATCCTGAAAATACAGATAAATTAATGGTAAACTAAATGAGGAATGCATGTTTATTAATGGAGAAATGAATATATATATATATATATAGGTATATCTTACTATAAACAAATTATAAGCCAATAAAGTTAAGCTGGTGGAAAGGGAAATAAAAATAAAATATATAAACGAATAATATGAAAATGGGGGAAATAAATAAATAATGAAAAGGGGGGGGGTAAATAAATAAATAAATAAAATGAGCGCACATGCCCTTGATCTTTTTAAAAATAAAAATCAAAATGAAATATACAAACGAATTAAATTAAAAAGAAAATGAGGAAAGTCAAAAGGGAAAAAGAGGGGGAAAACCTAGGGGAAAAGAGAATTAGGGTTTGAGGGGATAAAGGGATGGGGGAGAGGAAAAGAAAGGGGGGCTTTTTGGGAGATTGGATTGCTATAGGGAGAGAGGAGACTGACTGATTTTCTGGTAGGAGTTGGGAAGCCTCAACACATTTTTGAGTGGTAGCTCAGCCTTGGAGGCGAGCTGAGGAGCTAGTGACTCTCTGGTTGTGTGTGGCCCCTTTGCGGCTCGGGGGGCTGAGGGGGAAGAAGAGTACCCATAGCGTTGGCTGGGAGGTACCGGTGAGCTCGTTGAGGTCGTCAAGCAGGAGCAGGAGCTGCAGGAGCGTGGGGTCATCTTCGAAGTGGGAGATAAGGAAAAGGTACGCCCTTCTAATTTGTCTAGTAGAATGGTTACTGTATAGACTTGTAGTGTTCGGGGTTATTGCATAACTTGTTTATAAACTGTAGCTTCAAGGGTTATCATTATTCTGGCACTTGTTGTTGTGGTTCCAATGGTTGTGTTCAGGTGATTTTACCCCGATTCGTTTACTGTGGGCGAAATCATGGGCTGGGCGTTTTCTTCGAAATTTCAGAGGGCTTTCGGTCATGGACCTCTCGTTGTATGATACTACTATCCTTCGATGCTAAATATGAGTCTTCTCGCTGTTAAATCGCTGTCTCTCTTTAAGAAAAAAAAAACTACTGTCTCTCCTTGTAGTTGCTGGTATCTCGTTTCCGGAGATCCGCCCATGACCTCCGTGGGTTAGGGCAGAGTTGGCATTGTTTCCTTCGTAGGTTAGGTGATTGCAGTGTAAATTTATGGACGCCATGGCCACTCTGAACCATGTTCGCCCCACTGCTTGACAGTTAAAAAAAAACCCAAACCGTGTCTTACCCTCTGCCTGTTCGTTGTGTACAGTAGCGCGGCGCCAAGCATCTAGCACCTTGGTGTAAGGTTCATTGGGTAAGATCTCCCAAGGCTGTATTTCATGGTTTTATTTTTACCAGAGTTTACTGTGCAGTTCTCGTAAATGGTTTACCCTAGAAGGTTCGCAGTTGAGCGACTCTCGTTCAAGTATTAATCATAAACAAATTACGAGTTGACCCTTCCTCATAGACAAACACGGTCCTCCTTCTCTTCTGTAAATCTGGACAAGCCAGTCCCTGCAACCGTCCTTATGTTAGGTATTCCTCTTATCTCTGAACAACTCAATCCGTGCAAGATAACTTGATACACGGTGCAGAGATTTCCACTTAGACCAAAGGGTACTCCTTTTCTTCTGTAAAACTGGACAACGCAGTCCCCGCTAATAGTCTTGGCGTTCGGTATTTTTCCTTATCGCTGGACAACGCAATCGGGGCCAGTAGTCTGTGGGTATTCGCTTTTGATTTCCGTAACTTCACTACAATGAGTATAGATATGTTGAGAGATGAATTTTTCGCACCTTGTCCAGTAAGGATAGAGATCGAGGGTTCGACCCTGGTGGCCGGCACTTTATGCGCTATTCTCTTCACCTATCAAGTTAAAATTAAATTTTATTAAGTCTTTATGGTTGGAATTTTCTTCTCACTGGGCAACACAATCAGGGCAAGTAGTCGTGTGTATACGCTATTGATTTCCGTAAACCTTACTACAATGAGTACGGATATGATGCGAGATATATTTTTCGCCCTGTGGCACGGGAAGGATAGAGATCTGGTGGTTGCCATTATTCATGTTTTATAAGCTGTTCATTGTTAACCTGCCCGAAAATAGTTGAAGTACGTTATTCCTCATTGATGTCCTCACATATTAGGCATGTGGATAAATTTTTAAATGGTTGACATCATCGAATTAAGCGGGTTCTGTTAGGTTTTTACGTGTAATGGCTTATTTGTTTGGCTGGATTAACGACCCCCTATTTATTAATGAGAAAATTCACCTCGAAATTATTTTAAGTATTACCCGTATAAAATTCATTTACACTTTAAAGCCACGGCTGTAGCGAGAAAGTCCAAGCAATATTTAAAACAGATCCCTTACCCACAAACCTGCCTCCACTGGCGAGATCGCCCAGGTTGGTTTTCGTCCACTTCTAAAGGATTAAACGAATTAAGCCTTAATGATTTCTCACCAGTGAATTTAGGATGGTAAATTCGTTAATTAAATAAGGAATGGGCTCGACCTATTGTTATATTTATGAATCGTAAGACTGGCATGACACCAGTAAATTATTTTAATAAGTAGATAGTGAGCAGTTAGAACTTTATGGGAATTTGCATTGTTAAATGTCTGCGGAAGAAATTAATTGAGGTGCCTTGGACGTGTGGCTCTTCATCATGAAAATGTTTCAGGCCGAACCCTGGCTGTAGCAGTGTATTAACACAGTGCGCCAACCAAGTGATGAAAGCAATGGGAACAGGAGAGCGTTGCACCAAGCGATTAATGGCTTGTCGGACATGGCAGGTAGGTAGAATTATCAGCCAACGATTCTTCGGGAAAGGGAATAGCGTTGATGTTGGGGAAGTAACCTACCGGCCATCGACACACTTGTCAACTGCCCAGGGCGCATTACGACTCGCCTCTTGACCTTCTCACGCTTTTAAACTGGCAATAACCTACCACATATTAATAATTGATGTATTAGGGTTGCTTTCTCGAGACGTTGCTAACGCCGTGTGCTATATTCCCTTTTGCGAGACATTAACTTCGTAGAAGTTGAGTAATGGTTAATTTATTTCAATTTAACTCCTTTAATTTAATTGGTAAGGGATGGCAAGTCCTAGATTGTTATTCATCTTTTCTTAGTTTATAATTTCAAGGGTTGAGTTTGAATTATAGGTGTAAATCGATAGATTATTACGCTGTTCCTTTACAACCGCCATTAAGGGATACCTTGCAATTTACCAACTCAGGCAAGCCTAAAACATATCTTTTTAAACCACAAAAATCTCAGCTTTATCGTATTCACTTGACGGTTACTCTGTACATTAAATTGTGCTCTGCTAGTTATGCGCTGAATGCAGTCGAGGGGACCTTTTAATGCGCCTTCAACAACTCCCAAATAACATATAAAAAAAAACTGAGGTTGTAATTGTGGTTATTCGAATTTGTCTTTTCAATTATTGTTACTTCTGGTACTGTCTAAAGTCGGTTACCTTTAAAATGATCAATTTAAATAGTGTCTTTAGACTTATTGGCATCTTAAGTATGATGTCATGAAGTTATTTAGACATGGTGCTATTTAAGAATATGATGTTGTTTTTAGATATTGACATAGGCTTAGGGAAACGTTATTTGAATATTTTATTGTTTTATAAGGATGTATAGACATGGAACAATTGCAGCAATGCTTAAGTTAATGCTTACATTTAATGTCATGGTTTACAGTAATGAAATGGATGAACATTCAATAGATGCTAAGATTGTATTGAACCCTGGTGCAATTAGTTATAGTGAACTAAGGGTTATAGAATCAATGTTTATGAGACTTAAGGTTTATACTCATGTTGTATTGAATATTATGCTAACAGTTATATGGAACCCCGGTTTATGCTTTTAGTTATAGCGAAATCAGGTTAAGGAATCAAGGTTCATGGAGCTAATGTTAATGCTAGCCTTGTGTGGATTGGTTAGGTTGTGCTAAGATTTGGGTAGTTCATATTTATACATAATTAGATGACATGAGAAGCCCCTAGTTATTTTATTGGAAAGTATTTAGCATTTAAGGGTGAGGAGGTGGTCATGTTAGGCGAAGACCCGTGTGGACCCATTGATAACTTATAAGCGTAATGATGTAGATTATTTTAAGATTGGTAGTTATTTGGTAATATGCCTATAATTGGTAATGATGTTGTTGTTTTAAAGTTGCTTGGAAATGGTTGGCGTTTAATTAGAATGGCTATTAAATGAATTTACCCTATGCTCTTGTTAAAGTTGGCGTTCAATTTATGGCAACTGTAGTAAAGATATGGTGGATTAATGTGATGGATTAAGGTTAGGTTAGTTGATTTAAGGTATACCATGATGTTGTCTTTATGAAAAGTTAATATAGTTGTGGATCGCCTATTGGTGATGGTGCCTGGTGGAGCAAGGTCTAGGTGATATAATTTAATGCGTATTTTAGTTCGCGATAGCAGAATTACAGTGTATGGTTAAGAACGAGCTTATATGTTGACACGTTCCCAATTTAAGCACAATAGAGTTAGCCAGAGTTAGTAAAGGAAGGGGAGTTGTTCTTAAGGTTCATGTGGTACTAGGTGGGTAAACCTTTCACGTGCTTGGTCTGCTTCTGTCAGGTGGAAGGTCGATACCCCCTTGTAGCTTTAGTGTTTACGTCTAGGTGTAATTCCAGTGGAAGGTATCTAGTGTTGTATCAGGAGTCTAGGTCTGTTTAAAGGCACAGTTCTACTACTACGACTCTACCGCTGGATTCCTTCACTCTGTGATAGTACTATACCTAACCCCGGGTGTCTTTTTTTTCGCTTATCGCTACTAGTTGCACGCCTTATGTCCAGGGGATTTTATTCCTTGTTGCCACGGTGTCATGTCGGGTCGTCTTGTTGTGTGGAATCACTGGCATCTCGTGGGTTCAAGTGGTGACGTAGAGTCAGGGAGTTGTTTCTTCTACACGCGCACACACTTTAAACAAAAAAAAAATCGCAGTGGTTGACAAAGTAGTTGTTCTTAACCTGGAGGGACGTTACAACAACCTGAGGGAAGCTCCAACTCCCCAATTATCTGGCTACAACCAGAAGGAGGCTACAACCCCCTATTTTATCAGGATACAACTAAAAGTTGGTTACAACAACCTTCTCTTGCCCTGTCCAACCACCCTAAAGTAGAAGTAGAATGATGGAACCATTGTCACATTATCACAGTGAGATATACCTGTTTGCACTCTATTCGTCACCTTGTGAGAAAATTGAGAGTGCTTACATGCCCTGTTGGGTCTTGCAGAGCATGATAGCTGTGTAGGAAAGAGTTAGAGAAAATAAAATAGAACTATAAACAAGAATTAAATAAAAACAAACTAAAACTATGAGCATATGGATAAAGAAATAAAATCACAAAAAGACCAATATCACCAATGTTTTTGGACTGATCGATTGATGAAATCAAAGCACAATGAAGAAAGATAACTATGGTTCCTCCTTTCTCCAATGGAAGGCTCTTGAGGCCCTCACAAACTTGCTCTCCTTACAATAAGAAACTAAAAATGATGGTGAAAGAACTCCTAGCACATCCACTAAATGGATAGGTGAATGGCTCTATGAAATGATGCCGATGTGTAATTGTCAAAGATTGAGTCCTTAACAATATTAGCATCATAACAATACATGAAATTCCTTGAGAAAATGATGGTTCCTCATGGCTTTTTATAGCATAGCATTGGGTGATTATGTAACTCCTTTGAAGTGTGAAAAGGGGCTCTTTACGGTTCAATTAGGTCTTTGACCAGCCTACCATGCGGATTCAGCTTGGATTTGATAGTCAAATCAGGTTGGGAGCTGGTCCATAAGTGGTTGGGAGGACGACCAATTCAATAAATGCGTTGTTTAGTAGGTGCGCAGGTTTTTGCGCTAACAGTCGTGCGTCGTGCGCGCATGTGCATATGGTACATTTCTGTAACGCGCATGTGCGCATGCACCAAAATCCTGTAAAGTGCCCTTCAATTTTTGGTCACTTTGTATAGTTTTTGACCCTTTTGCAATGCTGTGAAATTAATCCAGTGCCGTACATGACTTCATTCCTGTTTTGATGATACTCAGTTCTTGTCGCCATGTGCGAACAAAATTTTAGTGATAACAGATGCCCCCTGATGGATGAGGTTAGGAGCATACGTATAGCCGAAATTCATCAATGTTTCTTGTACTGAGAATGTTGTGGTAAGAGAGAGAAAGAGTGGGACCATGTAGAGCAATCCTTTGGAGAAGAGAGGAACTGGTAGAAGCTGACCTTCTAGAAGGTGCGTAACAATATACAACTATGTACAAACGAGGTGGGTATGCCCCATGCTCGTTTGATGTAACTCTGATAAAAGATGACTGAAGTGTTGGTGTAGACAAATGCAATGACCTCGGGGGCGGTAATGATAAAGGAAGAAGACCATTCTGAAAAGGAACATACTCTGAACAATAGGCAATGATCGCGGTAATAAGCAGCGACGATGATGCGGGCATTGATGGCCCGACCAAGTTCAGAGGTCTTCGGCAAATGATAATAATAACTGCAATAGTCGCAAAGTAAGACCCATCGTAACATGAGAAAGTGTTGGCGTTGAATGTTATGGGGGCCAATGACAGCAGGGAGTGATGGTGTTTCATCTTGTGCCGTCCGAGATCTCTCATTGAATGGAAAATGAGAATCAAGATACTGTCGCCCTTCTGGAAAATTATGTTGATGTCGACAAAAGGGGGACGTGACTTCCAGAATCAAAGGGCTTCGTGAAATCTACTGAGGTAAGGAAGTGGCAGAGTTACATGGATGAAGTCAAGGAGTGGGAAGACTCAAGACTGCCCTTGGTTGGAGGGTGTATGATATAATGAGTGGCCGCAACCGTGTGACAAGGTCAAGTGTCAGGGGGACACCAAGACCGAGGATAAGCTGTGCCAGAGGTGGGACAAGGTGAACAAATTCAGAGGGTAGGAGCAAGTGACCTGTGAAGTACTCTTAAGATATGGACGATGTCGGCAAGGGGAAAAGGAGAAGTAATGCTCCAACCAAGGGTGACATGGGTTGTGTGTGGCCAAAAAGGAAGCAAGTCACCAATGGTGACGACGAAAAAGGAAATGAATGAAAAATAAAGGTGTTTGTACAATAAATAATGAATAATTTGGGAAAAATGTACAAATACAGAAACGGGTGCCCCAGTGTGAAATGAGTGCCCCAGGGAGGGAAGAAAGTTCGTGAAAACAGATGAAGGGTGGGGGCCCCATTGGTTAGTTTCTGCATGAGGTAGGTGAAATGAAGAGAGGTTCGCAGATGGACAAACTGATGGTGGATGAAAACAGAGGGTTCATGATCCTGTGGAGGTGCAGGTAAAAAAAGAATACAACCATAAAGAGATGATCTGGGAGTCCATATGGGAAGCTAGCAAAATGAGGAGAAGAAGTATGTGGTTGATCTGCAACATGATGAAAGACTATTGGGACTCCCATCCCTAAAGGGTAATGAAGAACAACATGAGTGTCAGAAAGTGCCAAAAGGTGCTAGGAATGGGACAACTCATGTGGGTGAGTATGCTATCGGGTTACAGTATTGATGATGCAAATGGAGGTGTGAGTACCGCAGAGCCGGGAATGAGGATCCTAAAGGTAAATATCAGAGGGTGTGACTGGAAATGGAAATGTGATACAACGGGGGAGATTACATGCTAGTGCTGAATATATATACCTGAAGGGATGATGTCGATGACCGATGATCAAGTACCTACACACGGAACAACCAAATACCCAAAGTGAACAATATCTGAAGAGAATCAAAGATATAAGCATGTATTTGACAAATGTGACTAGGCGCGTGCGTACCTGACCATGATATGGAAAAAAAAGGTGCCCCGGGGGCCTAGGATGAAAAGTGACCTAGGGATGGCCGTGATGTAGGCGACGGGATTCTGATCCCGTGGCTGAAGACGGTTTGAAAAACGGACACCGTGGGCTCCCGGAATGGTGAGTGGAAGTTTGGAAAAAGGCCTATATATAGCTGTAGGGCCCACATTGCCACCTCATTTGTACCTGCTGCAACAGTGACTGGTCGAGCAGATTCAGAGGAGATTTGGTGATTCAGGGAGCATGAGGTATCTGATCGATGGTGTGCGAGTATCAGGTTAGTGGTCTGCTCATCCTGTATAGAAATAGGCTTCCAATTTTTGGGCAGGGTAGGTACGGGGGGTCGTACAGGGGTAAATAGGGGATTTTTGATAGAATGTGGGCCCACATGTGTGGGCAATTCAGTGGAAGGTGCACATACATGTGCACCTGTCCACAAAATAAATGCGCATAGGTGCGCGTGAGTAGGAATTTAAGGCGCGCCCTAGGGGCGTGCCTGTGAGGTGGACAGGCGCGCACCTATGCGCGCCTGTGAGCTGGACAGGTGCGCTCGTGAGCACGTCTGTATGATGGACAGGCCCACTCATGAGCACCCTTGTGCAGTGAACAAGTGCGTGTTGGTGCGCGCCTGTATAGAGAACAGGCGCGCATATGTGTGTGCGTGTGGGTAAGAAAACCGTGTCTTTGAGACAAGGTTGGGGGTGAAAAAATGAGTCTGTTTGATGCATTGGATGGTTGCATAAGCTGATATAGGACTCTGTGTTATGTGCAGGTGGCTATCAGTGACTATGGATGTGCGATGGTGTGAGTGAGACTGGTCGCAGTTGTGAGATGTTGTTGCCAATGCAGGGCCTGCGGTGCGAGCGGCTTTAGCAACCGCTGGGTTGCTAAAGTTTTTTGAGTGCCTGTTGATACGGGCACAGGAGTACTTACTCCAGTTCCTGCTCCAGATGTGGAGCCTAGATCTGCACTGCTTCCTTGTGCGAGGAGAGAAGATCCCCTTCACTGCGGTGGAGGATATATATTTCTTGACTGGGCTCCCCTTCCCGGGAACACCGTTGCCGGCAGAGCCTGTGCTGCTGAGGGATACACACCTGGCGGATGTCGCCCGACGATATTGCTCAGGCGAGAGCTACATGTCTAGGACTGTAGTGAGTATCAGTGGGATAGATTTTTTGGCGCATCTTTGCATAGCGGCGATGATTGTTCACATGTATGGGTCACTTGCGACCCAACAGATTAGCGATGGCTAGCTGCTGTTGTTGGAGAGGGTGGTGGTGGGCCGTGAGCGGTTTGCCTGGGGGCTTACACTACACGCACGGATGATTGCGTAGTTGGACCATTGTCGGTCGACAGGTACCAGAGAGTTTGCTTTTGGCTCGATCCTGGTAGCCTGGTTTTTGGAGAGGGTGTCGATGCTGCGCTCGAGGGTTCTTTAAGAAGCACCAGGGGCACGAGAACCGCGCTTGAGGCGGTGGTCAGCAGTTTTGGTTCACCACGGTGGTGGCGAAGGTGGCCATTATTTCACGGTGCAGGCGGCACAGATATGGCAGCAGATTCCGCAAGTGATACTTCGATACCCCTATGCTGGGGTGGACTTCCGGGGGGACCCAGACATGGTACTGCCTCCTGGGGAGGTTTTTGATGATCGAGGTACGTTGTGTATTTGTATATGTTGTGATTTATGTTATTTTTTTGATATACCAGTTCATATGTGATATAGACGTTGATATGATCGTGTGTTTGTTGTTTTGTGCATGTGCATATTTGGCACCTCGCGGCCATGAGGTGGAGTTGCAGTGAGTGCTGGTTCAGTGAGAGCTAGGGAGACTACCACGTGGAGAGAGGCATCGATGGGATGAGGCCGCGGGGTGACCATCAGAGCTCGAGAGACCGGCGAGGAGGTGTCGATACGATGACGCTGGTGCGAGGCCATCACATGCTCCTCCGGTGGCAGCCGGAGTAGAGTTTGATGATATACGCCGTCGTCTGGAGACGGTGTTACAGGACATGCCTAAGGGCATGTGGATATGTATCCAGGATGAGGGGTTCCTGGAGCAGTGCATAGGGTTACCGCAACCATGGCGGGGTATAGTGTGACGAGCAGCTGTGCTCGCCACAATGACTAGTGGACGCCTGCCACCGAGGCAGGAAGGTCCTGCAAGTGTTCCACTACCACCGCCTGGGGCAGGTGGGGGTGGGCGACCACCTCCTCCTGAGGGAGGAGTAGCTGGGGGTGAAATAGAGGCACCCTGATGGATGTATATTGTATACTGTTTTGAGTGGATATAGGCTGGTGAGCCGATTTTGTATCGAGATGTGGCATGGGCCCATGGGCATATGTATTTTTTGTATGTAAACATTCGGATGGTCTTATAGGCCTTGATATATATATGAGTATACATCTTTTGTGATCCTGATGGTGTCTACATGGATTTTTTGTTTGACGTTTTATGATGATGTCTATTCTATCGATATGCTATGACAGGATGTATGAGATGTTTATGTATGTGTAGCTTGATGTGATATATGCCAATCTAACACCATGTTAGCTATGTCGTCTGTTGTTTGATTCAATTATCTTGGAATATATGTAAATGTAATGGAATCAAAATGTCGAGACAATAGTCTAACCTGCAAGTACTTGTGAAAGAGGCACGGATCGCGTACACGGTAAACATTGTTGAGTTGGAGAACGACTAGTTGAGAGTCGAGGAAGACGCTAAGGTGACGAATATGATGATGCTGGGCATCGGTCAAGAGGCCAATGAAAACAGTGTATTCAGCTTGGTTGTTGGTTGCTGGTCCCAAACATATGCCGCTTGAATGTAGCATTTCATGTGAGGGGGTATAAAGAGCCCAAGTAGCTGAAGTGAGATTTTGTGTCCAATGGCTGGTGCCGTCGGCGTAACCAATGTGATGGATCAGTGGAGGAAGCATCTATCAATAGCACAAGGGATAGTTTAGATGAGATGATAGGAGGAAAAAGATTAAAAACACTAAACAAGAAAAAGTAACCTAAAGTAGAATGACTACTTCTAAGCATAAAATTTCTTGAGATATAACCCGTTGACGGGTTCTTTGAGTGAGAGACCTTCGGGGGAGGCCAGGATGTATGCGCCTTTGGTGAGGCAGTGTTGGATGATGTAAGGGCCATGCCAAAGTGATTCAAATTTTCCATGGCCAAAGGTATCATGAGCGATATCATAGGCCAATACAAGGTCGCCTTCATGGAATGAACGGAGGTTGACATGGCGATCAAAGGTAGCTTTGGATCATTTTTTAGCTGCCTCGTTGTTCTGTAATGAAGATCAACGGTCTTCATCCAGGGACTCCAAGTTCAGCAAGCACTGCTCCATTGGAGCAATGTCAGGTAATAGCTCAATTGCGGTGCGAAGGGTGGGAATTTCACACTCGATGGGAAGAGTGGCCTCGACTCCATGGACTAAATGGAATGGCATGAAACCTGTAGTGGTCTTTACTGCCGTTCGATAAGCCCATAGTGCGGAAAATAACATATGATGCCAATTGGTTTTATTTTTATTAACCGTGTGCTGTAACATGGTCTTGAGGACTTTGTTCACTGCCTCGACCTGTCCATTTGATTGAGGGTAATATGGTGAGGCAAACTCATGAGAGAAGCTTAACCGAGAAGAGAGTTCGACGAAGATCTCATTCTCAAAGTGTTTCCCATG
>JASDQU010364406.1:0-11636 GCA_032191745.1 Picea mariana
TTCAATCTTGCTTAACCTCTTCCTTGAGAAACCTTTCATTATATAGGAGAAAGAGAGATGGTTAAAGGGATGAGGATGATCCCACTAAATCTGAGAAGTCAGTAGGATGCCAACCATGTGAATGCCAACTCATTTTCTAGAAGATCCTCTTCTATAACCTTCGTAACTTCATCTTCCTTTTAAGCTTTGAAGCAGGTTCGCACCCTACTTATAGAGCAGACCACGAACATCTCACACTCCAAGTATAGAGTAGCCTGTCAGAATCAGGGTTTCTCACACCCTACAATACATGTAGCCTGTGAACTCATCTTAAAAATATGTTTTGTAGAAGAAGACAACAATCACTTTTCTCAAGGAAAAGGTCCTTATGAGAGACTGAACACATAACTGTAGAGACATCACCAGAGTGACCAAAATAATGTGTAACATGCCTCTTCCCTTAACTTGTTTCTTGATTTTCCCTAATTTTTCTTTCTTTTTATGTCTTTTCTTCTTATAGTACACTATGATACAATTTTAACCTGCGCAGCTCCTCTAGTGTGCGGAAGGATGACTATCCCTATATATTTTCAGTGAGCTCCCGTTC
The DNA here is from genome assembly GCA_032191745.1 of Picea mariana. Lineage (NCBI taxonomy): Eukaryota > Viridiplantae > Streptophyta > Pinopsida > Pinales > Pinaceae > Picea > Picea mariana. Next base: position 587 of record JASDQU010364406.1, read on the forward strand.
ACTAGTCCTTCCACGACTTGTCCATCAAATTGATCTAACTAAATATCCCCTGTGTTAGTCACGTATATGATCAGTATGGCCCTAGCTAGTGCATCCTGAACTTTCCTAGGAGTTGTAAGAACTTTCTTTCATAAAGAAGTACTAGATCTCCTATCTAGAACTTTTTCTACTTGATGTTTCTATCATTCCATTCATTTTATCGTGCCTTTTGTTCTTGTTGATGGAATCCCACGAAGAATCAATATTCCTTTATTATTAGTATCTATGATAGTCTTTCTTTTACTGTGTCAGAATCCACAAGGTTTGTCATCATAGAAATGTGCATACTTGGTAGAAGAAACTCCATGGGCATGACAGCTTCTTGACCATATGTTAATATAATCAGTGTTTTTCCTGTCAACTTCTTGCATGTAGTTCTGTAATCCCAAAGTATTGCAAGGATCCTTAAAACCCATTCATCTTTCTCTATGTTGCATACCTTGGTCATTGCATTCTCTAGTATTTTGTTAAAGTCCTCCACAGTTCCATTTACTTGCGGGTGATATGGGGTGCTTTTTCGATGTTGTAGATGAAAGTATGCTTTTATTTTCCGCAATTGTCTTGTTCATGAGTGAGTCCCTGGTCGCTCATAAGTAATTTAGGACATCCAAACCTTGTAACTATGTTCTCAAACAAGAACCGCGCAACTGCAATCTATAATTGGTTTTGCTTCTGTCCATCTTGTCAAGTATTTGGTCACAGTAATTGTGTATTTAGCTGATGTTGTTCTCGTTGGTGGGTTAATCGTCTTGAAAAAATCCACTTCCCATTTGTCAAATGCCTATAGGGTAACTTTGATATTCAAGGGCATCTCATCCCTTCATGATGGTCTTCCTACTCTCTAGAAAATGTCATATTTCTAGAAATATTCCTTTGCATCCTTATGGAGGGTAGGCCACCATAGTCCTACACACAATATATTCTATGTTGTATCCTTTCCTTCATAATTTCCTCCTGCAGTTTCATCATGTTCCTCTACTAAGATCATGTGTCTTTCATATTCTAGCACACATTGTCATAGTATCCCATCTATGCTGAACTTATGTAAACCTACTATGATCAACTGATAATCTCCTACTTTAACCACTATTTGTTTCTTTTGTGCTACAGTCATATCGGATGGAGCCTCTCATATGCTCAAGTATTGGACAATTTCTTCAAAATGTTCATCTACCATTCTGATTGAAAATAGATGTGCATCTGGTAATATATCATCTAGATCCCTTGCATTTTCCCCTATCAGTATCAATGAAAAATGGTCTGGTCCTGAATTTAGTTTTCCTGGATTCACAATAACTTCAAAATCATACTCCTGGAACAACAATAACCATCTACATAGTCTCTCCCCCCCAACACTGGCTTGTTCACTAGATATACAAGTGCATAATGATCTGTATACATATTGAAGTGGGATCCCAACAAATAGTGTCTGAACTTCTGCAAGGAATACACCATTTCCAAGCCATCCCTTTCAGTTGTCGTGTAATTTTTCTCAGTAGTCGACAACTTCCTGCTAACAAAAGAAATCAGATGATCTAATTCACCTTCTCCGGGATGGGCTAAAACTACATCGAGCACTATCAATGATGCGTCCACATGGACATGAAACTCCTTTTGCCAATCCAGGAATACCAAAATGGGTGTAGTTACTAACTTCTTTTTCAATACATCTAGTCCCTTCTGACAGTCTTCATTCCACTTAAACTTAACTTATTTCTTCAATAAATTCTCCATTGGGGCTATGATATGCGCATAGCCTTTAATAAATTTCTGGTAGTAACTTGTATAACCCAAATTTGTTCTCAATTGTTGCACTTATTTAGGTGGTGTAAAATTATCAATTACTGTTATCTTGGTCAGATCAACTAGTGAACCTTGCTTGAATACCACATGACCTAACAGTACCCCAAACGATGCGTAGAAAATACATTTATTCAAATTTAATGAAATCTGATATTGTCTACATCTATCAAGAATCAACCTTAGAGTTTCTATGTTATCTTTCAATAGGCTAAATACAATCCAATAATCTAGGTACACTTCAAACAAATGATGAATAAACTCCTTAAAGGTTGCGAAAAATACTCTAGAAAACACAACAAGTGCATTATTTAACCCAAATGACATCACTATGAACTAGTATCTTTCCCATTCTATCGTGAATTTCATCTTATGTCAGTATTCTGGTGCAATATTTATTTGATGGTATCCTAAAAATTCAGCGGTGAACGAGTAGGCCTCCTCCCTCCTACGTTTTCCAATACTTAATCTGTAAAGGGGGTCAGGAACATGTCATGAAAGAAGGAATCATTCACCTTCCTTAAGTCTACAAAAATTCTAATACCCTCTATTTTCTTATATTGAACCACCATTGGACTTATCCATTCATGTTTTGTGATAGGTTCAATTATACCATCTTATATAATCATGTCAAGTTCTTCTTTCACTTTTTCCTTCTACTTTGGATTCAATCGGTAGGGTCTCTGTCTTATTGGCTTAGCATATGGTTTCAACGGGATATTCATCTCACCCAATTCTCCAACTATTCCTTTCATCTATGAAAAGGTGGTTGGAAAAAGATCTTGGTACTCATGCAATAGGTCTGCAATTTTTTCCACGGCCTCATCGTTCCAATGATCACCAATTTTTTAAAACTTCAGTATCTCCTCCATTCTAATGCTTACTTTTTACAATATTAAGGGATTCACATATGCATCATATTCAAGTACTAGACCTACTACATCACACTCCCCTTCAATCTGTGATACTTGTACATTGGGTCTTTTTCCTCTTCGTTTTCCTCGGTAACATTATAACATTGTAATAACTCATGAAATGTTGTAGACTCTCTATGCACACCACATGTAGGTACCATTCCTACTTGTCCTTCTTCCATAATTTTTTTGCGTCTAATGACTTGTAAAATTGCATCTACTAAAGGTGACTCTGCTTCAAAATTAAAGGTTACCTTAAAGTTTCAGATGAACACCTCCCAATCCTTCATTACTCTATGCACTTCTAGCTCTACATACCAATTACTAGGAATTGTCTCCAGCTTATGTATGAACCTATGCATCCACTCCTGCTTCAACACTTGCCTCCAATTTCCAATACATTGTGCAACATTATCCTTTCGATCGCTCATCCCCATATATTTTTTCATAATGTTCTCTATTCCAAACCTGATCTGAATCATCCTTTTACAATGTTGCCAATCCTCTATCCCTTCCTTGTGAGTTTCCCACCATCTTGTTGGGGTTTCTCTCAGTGCCATGTATAAGGCTAATAACCTTTGATGTTTGGGCATTTGCAGCTCAAATTCATTAATAAAATAACTTATCTTAGTTCATCCTTCGAAATTTGGTGTATCATGCACCTCTGTTCCAATCCAGCACAAAGAGAGAGTAATGCACACACACCTTTTGGTCGACACTTCATGCAACCATTGTTTCTAGTGTTCAAGTCCTTCCTTCAAGTCTAATGCACAAGAGCTTACACTTCTCCAACTAAGTGCACCATCTGTAGTGAGATTGACGTAGTCCTCCATGCGCGATGTCATGTTATATAAGTTATCAATTTCCTTCTCGCAAGATCCACATATATTCTTGCCTCCATAGGATCTAATGGCACGGTGACCTTTGAGCCTCATCCCTAAAAAATCATCTCTATTTTCTTCAGGCTGATAATTGCCTGATTTTTGAAGGCCCAATCCAATCCAAGAAAAGCTGGGTACAACTGACTATTATCCACAATCTTTATGAATTCAAATTCAGCTATACTGTGCAATCCATCTATATTCAGAGGTACTCCTACCAATCTCCTGATCGGTATTATATTATTTTGGTTTCCCAATATCAATTGAACAATTAACCAAATTAGCTTCGATTTCCCCATCATCTCCCACGTTTTTCTTGGAAGAACATTGACATCTTATCCTAAGTCTAATATGACATTATCCATGTCATATTCTCTTATTTGTGCACTTAATATGAACTCTTTGTTTGTCCTCTTCTTGCACAAGACTTAGTTCACTACTTTATGCATCGTGGGTACTTCTCTGTCTTGTGTACACTGATCAATATTTTTTTGCAGTGAATTTAGTCTTGTCTCGCCCTGCATAAATTCTAAAAAACGTTTTAGAAATTATTTCAAATTATTTACCTTCTTGGTTGGCCTTTATGGAATAGTATGATCACAAACCAATGACATATCGTATATTGGTGGTGTTTTTGACGTTGAGGTTATCGAGTCTGGCCCTAGTATCTCCTTACTTGCTTGTTGATAGGTTTCATTTTATTTTTGTGGATTGAATGATGGCATGGGATCAACTTCTTTCCTTATCCATTGTTCCACTCCCTTTCCTATCTCCATTGCATATGGTCCAGTTCTTGTTCCACCGCATGTAACAACTACTACTTTTGGATGATCATAACATTCTTCCATGAATTTCATCTACAGGTTTTGGTTTTGATTCTGATGTTGAGTCTGATGTGGGTTCTGATTTCCTCTCTCCTGCCACTTTTCTATCAATTGAGGGATTACTTCTATCGCATGATCCAAGGCTCTACAATACGTGCATGTCATGTAAGGATTTGGGAAATCTCTTGCTAGAGGTCATGGTTGGTTGCCATTATAACAAATTATTGGTCCTCTACCTCCTCGACCAAATCCTCCATGTCCTCAACCTCTGCCAAAGCCTCCAAATCCACCCTAATTAAAACCTCTTGGAGTGTTGTACTGTGGAATTCCTTCTGCTACGCCATTTTCTTCTTGTCTTCTATATGCATCCAAAGTTCTTTCTTTCATTAAGTTGAATGTGAGACAATATTTTTCATTGTACCCTACCGATTTTAAAAAATTACAGAATAAATTTCTTAGGGTGCTCTGATATTTCTGAAGTAAGCGACAAGCAGTCAGATGATGGCCCCATGTCTTACATATCTCACAGTACCCCACTCCTATTTCCAACGATTTTGGCACTTTTTTGGCCATGTACTGCATGAAGGCTAGACACTCTTCCTTCCTATGGCTTTATGTTTTACATATTATACACCAAACATGTTCTCGCTTTTCCTTTTCCTTCATTATATCTGATAATTGAATTCTTAGTGCATCGAACTATGATTGTAACTGCGCCATCTCCTACAAGAGAAGCTTCCAATTTCATCACGATTTCCAATGCTTCTGGTTATGACATGACCTTATTCTACATTAACAGATAGTGAATGTGCAACAATAGTCTTGCTATAAATCATTCCCGATGATGCTCTTCTTCAACATGAAAGGTTAATTGACCCATCAAATATTTAAATAACTATTCATAATCCCACACTGTCTCATTCTACACTTTCTTAATTTCCTTTAGTTATGTGATATATTGAGATTAAGATTTCGGTTTTCTGAATTCCTTTAACAACGCTTGTCCTATTTCTGCCAAAGTTCTTGACTGTTCGGCTAGTGTAGTTGTGTGAAAGTTCATATACCATAGTATTTCACAACCTATGAACATCATGGTCAACTGCACAATCTTCATTTCCTCATCCTAGAAATTCATTGTAGTCCATATTGTGTCATATACAAACAAGTTCTGCTCAGGGTCCTCCAACCTTGTTCCCTGAAATGTAGGCATTATCAATGTATGATCTAATCCTACCATTTTACTAGATGTCATGCTTAACTTTGGTGATGTTGACTAACTTTGGTTTGATTTGTTTCTCCCACTACTCTGACTATTTCTCTAACTTCCTCCACTTATTACAATTTCTCTCAAATAAGTCTTGGTTCTTGCTTCAATTCTCAATGATGCACACAAGGTTATGGGTTCGATGTAGATCCTAATTTGATATGGACTTCCTTCCTCTGCTATATATTACCAAGGACCTCTTTCTTTCCTTTTCCTCTCTTCATTTGGTGTGATCTGATGTACTGCGCAGGGGTCACTTTCCTTGAATTCTCTATGTTGCTCTCCTTTTCCAGCCACAATCTCCATCTTACTGTATCAAAACCTATTCCTAGAGTGCAATACTCCAATATCTCCATCTAATTCAATATCCTCTCTTGACATCCTCAATTCATCTGCTTCTCACTCATCCTTTCCATTCTCAAACTGTCCTCTGGTCATCCCTCAATTCCCCTATGTGAGCAAAGGTGTCTATCTCTCAAACTCCATCTTCATGACACTCTTATCACACAGTAACATCTTTATCCAATTATATAATGTGGTCAAATATCTTTCGTGCATGCCCTTGAAAACATCCCTCTCTACAACACTATAATACTGGGTACAATCTACTGCAAACTTGGTAATATACCCCCCCATTATACTACTCAACCATAAATCTACTATGCACGAAAACCTTATTACTTACCATATTGAGTTGTCTGATCATCTCAAGAGTCCAATTTCTTGGAGCTTCATTTCTATACCTCCCAATGTTCTCTACTAGCCTTCCTAACCATTCAGTCAAAATAATCAGAAATTCACCGAAGAAAATTTCATGCAGATCTGTGAAAACATACCTCTGTAACCACTATTCGTCACTGACCCTAAGGTTTCTGTTATGTTCTTTGGTAAAGTCTCATTTCTTTCTTTCTATCCATTCTTCAATTTATTCCCTATTTGGAATTCAAAACATTCCCTTCAGTTAGAAATTCTTGGTCCTAGCAACAGAACCATTTGTTGGCACGCAGGGGGAAGACCCGGGGTTAAGCATTCAAATACCAAAAAGTACCTTAAATATTGGCCCTTTCACCATCACCTGAAGAGCAAGTGAAGTCTAATCCAAGGCATCTAGAGGGGTTGCAGGAACCAAGGTTCTATAGTGATGAGGGGAAGTGACGCCATTTTCATGTCTTTTACTCATGTGTGTAGTTCCATTACTTAGCGATTACTTTATTATTAAACACAGTCTAAGAAAGACATTGCAACAACATATGGGAGCCATAAATTCAACATATATCATAAAAACTCATATATTACAAACATATCACAACACACATATTTACATGGTTCACCCAACTTAGGCTATGTCCACAACGTCTGGCTTCTTATATTATTCATGCATAGTTTTCTTAAAACTGTGCACTGCATTACAAAATATGCAACAATAACATCACCCAAACCTGCCTAGCCATTCTGTTGTCATGCGAGTTCACTCAATCATACCTCAAACCTCTTCCTTCGCTCAACTGTTTTACCAAAAAATCACTATGAACTTATCCTTTTCTACTCTTTGTGCTACCGTACTCTACCCAAAAAACCCTTTACATATTTATACATAAAAATAGGGCTAATCCGGTTACAAAAGTGGACAAAATTTCCCCCAAAACCCAACGATTTATAATTGGTTTCTACCTTTTTTGCGTTTCCTTGTCACACATCCTCCTGTCATTCTCTTTGACTCCTTGAAGTCCACTCTTGTCATGCACTCTGGTCCATATTATAACTAGCTTTTGTTCTTTTACTTATTCTGGCGCAATTCCCCAAAACGTATCCAAAATGCCTCTCCAACAACCACCATCAGAAATGGTCCATGTACCTACAACAATTCCACTTGAATATCAAGTATAGGAAAGATAGCACCATTCATGTCAAAGATTGCCTCAGGCGACCCCTGGTGAAAACACTAACCACAGTTCTCAATTCCTATGGACATGAGACATCCAAATGGACATAAATATATAATAATGACTCTGACTTTTCTACTTCCTATTAGACATTGAGCGTAGGAGAAAATAGTTCCAGAATTTCATCTCCAGGATGGATTGATATGCCATTGGATTCATCTATGTGTTCCTTCAAGCGAGTGTGCAAAGATGATCTGGGAAGCTCATTATAGTCGATAAGAGAGACATTTTGGTGTAGAGAAAATAATGGAAGTGAAGCAAAATCATTTTTAATGGCTGAAGCTTCGACAATATGTTTGCAAGTACATCAGATCCTGCACTATCTATGCCATTTCCAAGCCCTCCATCAAGAAACAAAGGCTATAAACCCCTCTTCCTACTCCAAATAGGCCTTGAGAGTCCATCTGCATGGATTACATGTCTGGTCTTCCTTCAACCAAGTATGGGAATGACTGTGTCTTTATGTGGTCCTTGATCATTTCTATAAGATGGAATTTTTGGCAATCTACAAGAAGAGAATCACAGTCAAGGCCATCACCAAGCTCTTCTTTACACATGTTTGGATTTATTTTGGGCTTCCACACACTATTATCTCTAATTGAGACAATGGGTTACTGAGCACGTTTTGTTCTAGCCTATCATCAATGATGGACACTAAGATAACCAAGTCAACTACCTTCCACCCACAGACTTATGGAAAAATAGAAGTAGTCAATAGGACGATTTTCCATATCCTGAGGATGTACAATTCCAAACATCTACAGACATGGGGTGAAATCATTCCTTATGTTCAACATAGCTACAATAGATCCCTTCATGACTCTATTGGCCATAACCCTTTTCCGGTGTGCTTGGGGTTGCAACCATTGCCCCCCATTGATGTAGCTCTTCGCATTGCAGTTGCACAGGAAGAGTCCTCCCATGCTCAGAATGAGGCTAATCAGGCAATTAAATTTGTTGAGCATATCCATCACACCCAACAACAATTTCATGATATTGTGCAAAAAGCCAAGGCCAGGTATAAGCATTGCCACGATCAACATCGAGTAGCACACAAGTTTCAGCTGGGAGATAAGGTGTGATTGCACTTGCAGAAAGAGCACCTCAAAGGACCCCATCAGAAGCTACTCCCACTCTAATATGGGCCTTACACCATCACCAAGGTGGTGGGTGAGAATTATTTTGAATTAAGTTTTCCTCCTTTCCTTGTCTTGCACTTGGTATTTAATGTGGAACTTCTTCGACCATATTTTTCATCTCTCCAGGACACTTCGGACGTGACCAAGCAGTTGGACCCTACAGAACTCAATCCTGATTGCATCGAATAGGAAAGCGTTGATCGAAACATGGACACTAATACAAAGGACACCCTCCAATGTGCCATCCAACTCTATTGGGTTGTCAAAGCAGGGTAGTTTCTTCATCAAGGCAAGTGACTCACCAAGAATGAGATTCAACAAAATTTCCCCCATCTAATGGAAGAAATTGATGCAATGGATATCATGTATTCCTAATGGGTGAGGAAATATATAGGTGGATATTGGTGGCCACCCACCTATTTCACTAACTCAGAGAACAATTTTCCATTTTGGCAGTTTTTCTACACTTTTTCAGGTCCTAAACTTCCAGGGCCATTTTGAGGCCTTAAACAACGTTTTATGGGAAAGAAAATTCCCAAACAATAGATGAAGGCATCATTTGGGACGAACATAATTTTTATTCCTTAGATAGGCCTTTCTAACGAGGTATTGAGTGCCCCAAACGGAGATTGTATGCAAAAGTTATGCCCTCAAAAATTTGACGTATCAACTACCCCCATTGGGGCCCACAAACCTTTTGGCATTTCATCTCCCACTTTTAGGGTTTTATCAATTATTCTTTATGTTTAAAATTCCTTTGGATCCTCATTGTAATCTAATTCTTGAAAATGAGTGTAGCTTATCTCTTCTCAAAGATAAGCTACCACCATTCTAGCTAACTTGTGTGCTTTTGCATTTTACATGTTTTTGTATTTTCAGACAGTCATTAATAGAATATGAGTTTCACTATATTACTCTATTTTGTGCCATATATTTGTGTATTTCATTTTATATCTATGTTATAATTATGCCTTCATATCATTCTCAAAATAATCTGGATCAACGGTATCAGAGCAATCTACTCCTTGTCGTTCTTAGTGCATGTCCCTTATGAGGTCAGGGTATAAAGAGTTGGATTTTGATCTTGTTTCTATTAAATACAGTCATTTTCCCATTCCCAAGTAACCTCCCATGATGAAATAAAAGAGGAATGACAGGGAAGGAGATCCTTTCAAACTGTTTCTCAAGGAATCCCTCACGTGACAGAGGAATGTAATGATGGATAATTGCACCTATATCCTTCAGCAGCTGCCAACAACAATGGAACCACCTTCAACCAGCAGACACTTCAGAGATGAGACTCCCTTAAAGGTACAAGTTAACTTTGATATTCCTTTATTTGAAGGCTAGATAGATGCTGACACTTTGGAAAAATGGTTAAGTCTGCTAGAGGGTTATTTCTCTGTCCAAAATTTTTCCAACAATGAAAAAATCACCTTTGTGCTCCTTAAGGCCCTTCCCCATGTTAGATATTGGTGGGAGAATTTCTGTGAGAAACATGCCAAGGAAGAGTCTACAATTTTTGGGCCAAGACCCACTTGGGTGTATTTTCTTGATTACCTCAAGGAACAATATTACCCTCTTGGAAATTATGATGACCGGTACACGAGATGGACCACATTGTGCCAAGAGAGGAGATAAATGGTGTCACAGTTCACAAATAACTTCCATATCATATGCAACAATATGGGTATCAAATACTATGAGAGACATATGTTCCTAACATACTACGGGGCTCTACATAGTTACATCCAATCCAAAATGGAGTTTCTGGAGATATTGTCATTGGGAGCTACTTGTCAGTATGTTGTCAAAATCAAACATAAATTTAAGCAACAGAACAAGTGAGGGTTTTGGTCTGCAAATCCACAATAGCCAAAGTATGGCAAGAGTTTCCCTTACTCCTAATCCAAAGGAAAAAGAAAGGATGTCCAGCCCTAGGATAACCCACCCAAGCCACCTGCAAAGAAGGGTAGTGGGAAGTTGAAGAAGTTCCACAAAATCCCTTGGCACAATACTGATGAATGTCGCTCCAAACAATCATTGTTAGCTGAGACAAAATCCCCAGGGTCAGATGCTGACTTAGAATTTGATTCAAAATGAGAAAATGGAAAGCGGATCAGTGACGCAGAACCTGGTGTCACCATTCCTACCACAAAAGTCCAACTAGAGGAACTAGAGGATCATGAAGAATGGGATCACCTCTTCCACTCACAGATGTGGGTGAATGGGACCCCACTCCATTT
>JASDQU010364414.1:0-10750 GCA_032191745.1 Picea mariana
TATGTTGTGGGTGAAGAAATTGTGAAGGCATATTGGCACAAACATAATCCAAGGAAAATGTCGAAGGATATCATGCAATCATTGGATGAGAAATTATTTAGGATATGTGACATGAAATACAAGTAGTCATTGATCAAGTGGAAGAACAAATCTAATGTTGATAATACATGGATTTCTGAATAATAGTATAAAATAATTTGCAACGAGAAATCTATTGCAGTTGAAGTAGAGAACAAAGGATCAATGTGAGGATGCAAGTTGTTTTATAAGAGGAATTTGATGCAAGAGCACACTTAAGATATATATGTCCACAAGCATGATAGCTAAGAACAACACAAGCAAGTGTGATATGAGTGAGCATTATGCAAGTGATAGAAACATAGATGTGCTCAAGATAAATGAGTGTAATAGGAAGAAAACATGGGATTTTGAGGACATTAATGCAAATAGATGTAAAAGGAACAAGGAAACAAGAAGAAGAATGCATGGCAATTTAAAAAAAAATTAATGCACACTAAAGGAGAGCTAAACAAGAGTTGATGCACTAGGGATGGTTTAGGTGCATATGAGAAAAGTATGCATTGTAGGTGCATGATAGAAAGCATATATTATAATGTGTACCAAGGAAATTTGAAGTGTTGGGGGATGCTAAAAAGTTATAAAGGAAGMTTAATCAATATTGGGGATATGTAGAATTGTAGGAGGTATATGAAGAGCATGGGGAAGATYGTTACAAGGAAAATCACTCTATGGCATGGGGTAAACCACAATAGACRGAAATGACTATAGATATCAACTATAATCTCAAGTAYGCTATATAAATAAATATGCTAACAAGACAAGATAAAGAKCCTACCTCRTCTAGACATTCAATGAAGTCCATCGTTGAGCACTTGAATCAAAGCAATACACCTGCAACTTGTCCTCAACAACCAAGATACATAAGCATATGGTGATAATATATAAAGTTAGCACATACAATAGCATAATCCATCAATATTCATAACAAATATGCCCATGGAATAACAATTCAAATATTTGCAAGACATTAATTGGACGAGAAAACTGTATTTCTATTAAAATTTAATCAACAGAAGTGTATGAATGACAAAATTCCATGTCAGCACATTCAGAACTGAGAAACTAAGTCCCTTCCAGTTGGGTATCCACCACTTCAATCCTCCACCAAAGGAAATCTCATATAAGAGAGACAATGAGGTTCTCCATTAAATAGGGAAGAGCTTGGGGGATGAACAATGTGTTCATAATTAAAAGGACAAAGGGATGCCGACTCAATCTGAAGTGAATAATTTATCCAGAGAAAATTTTCTCTCAAAGTTGAATTATTCTCCCTTTTATCCACAGCTTGGATAAGGCCAATTTATAGCCTTCAAATGGAATTGAAGGGTCGAGTCAGAACGTTTCCAGTATATGCAAGGTCAAGGATCATGGATCGTTTGATGTGACATGGAAACTTGACACCTTTTTTTAATTTTGAGCACAAAACCTGATGTATGCGAGTTGTAATGGTGCAGCCTGGGTATATGCATGTTGTATAGATGTTAGGGTGTGTATGTGTGGGAAAATATGTCTTTTAGATCTGGGAACTGCAAAAGGGGAATTCAAGTATTCATAGGGAAATGGAAAAGGCCTTCTGAGCAAGTTTACATGAGGTGAGGCAAATCTTGCTATAACAAAAATGGATAGTTAGTCAATCACAATACTAAAAAGGATGGTTGTTAAGAGAGGTTGGTTAGCAAAAATCATCTAGTCTTGAGAGATAAAGAGTAAAGTATGGAGTCAATCGAGAGTTTGGAGTAGCCCACTAACATGTATCGTAGGTTTTGGTAGTGATAATGAGTATAATTTATTTATTTTAAGTAAGAGTTCTATATATTACCTTTGATGGAGAAAAATTACAGTATCATTTTTTATATCGTTTGTGTTGAATTGCCCCAAGGGGAAACCAATTTAGCCAAGCTCTTGTCTCAATAAGCAGGTTGAAAATTTAAACATCATTGTCTAAATCGCCCCGTCAGGAAACCAATTCGAACAGATCATTCATAAAAACTATAAGACAAAAATATTGTCTCCTGACATACAAAAATTTGATTGTGCTAAATTTTGACGGGCTAAGAGGAATCTTCGAAAAAACATTAACAATTGACAGGGTGAAACATGCATGATGACAACTGTGCACTTGTTGAATCTCAAGGTATATGAATTTCGCTTTTGACCACTTCATTCTCGACTGTAGTGGTCTTAATAGAAGGAGAAAGAATCACCTCTAAAGTAGTTGGGGCATCAGGCACTAGTCCTAGAGCATGCAGTGAATGGAGCATGGTCACAAGTAAAGATTCAATTTTCTCTGCACGCTGGTACAAATGGTCTAGCCAAAAGAGAAGATCGTCCACGTCCCTTCTCACCACAAAGACCAGATCCTATAGTATCGACATTGAGACTCTGAATCTTGTACAAGAAGTGCAATCCAAGCTAGGAATGGTCTAGATCAAAGGATATTCCAATTGATATGAGAAGTTCTCCAAATGAGCAGGGAACTCCTCCCGAGATGGAAAAGGGTCTGAGGGTGACAAGGGAACAAAGGGTGGAGGCGAGGGGAAGGAGAAATATGGAGAGGGGGTAGAGGGTGGTGGGCTTGTCGAGCGGACATATGTTGGTTGTGAAGACGAGGCCGTATTCTGGATTGGGCCAAGAGAATAGCCCATAGAATTTCCATGAAGGTCAAACCACTCCACAAGACATTCTCATGGAGAGGTTAGAGGCGAGAGACCACTCTAGCATGGGGAGGATTGGGAAAAGGAAGAGGGAGAGGATTTGGTTGAAGGAGTAGGGATAGGTGGGTTCCTGTTGGCAATGGCCACTTTTTTTGGAACTAAAGAGGTCCTCTCTTTGGCTTCCCGCGAAGCCAAGGCATAGCCAACTTTGATTGAGGGTGAGGCGGAGATGAGAGTGGACAAATGGAAGTGAACAACAGGTAGACTGGTAGAGATAATAAACAATGGACAGGAAATAAGGAATGGTGTGAGGGATATTGTTGGCCCTCGACCAAGTTTTAAGAGAACATTGGTCGTGTTTGACCATTTTTGGGACTTCGACAGGTTGGTCGAAGATGCAGTGCCCAGGCGGAGATGATATCGTGGGATCTCACTTGTTTTGTGGGATTTTTGGGTTTTTAGGGTTTATGTAATGGGTATGGGATGTCAGCCCATGGGTTTACCCATGTTTAGGCCCTTTTTGTAATGTACAAATAAGTAGATAGGACTTAGAGCGAAGCCTGTCTATTGGCTTGGTGCAAGAATATGTAGAGATTGCTAAGTGCGAAGAATAGTAGATGGCTTTTGTGCATACTGTGTGTTGAGACTTGTAGAGCTAAGTGTAATTGATTGTAAGAGGCTTTGTGCCTTGACCTAATTCGGGGAAGGAGGATCTGGTGAGGTGCATGTAGATCTCTTGTTCTTTGAGGAGTTGGCTCTGTGGCTTTGTGCACAGGAGCAGAAGAATGTAGAAGGCTTGAATACTAATAAAGAATAAGAAGAGTTGGTGGACGTAACCCCACAGTGGGGTGAACCACGTATATCCTGTGTTGATGTGCTTTGTGCAATAATGTTTATGTTGTTATGTATTTACTTTCTTAGTGCACTGATATTGATGTATGATAGATAGATCTATGGTTGCTTAGTGCTTATGTATGAGGAATGTTGGATTTAAGTTGATGTTATGTGCTAAATGATTGGATGTGTTTAATCTTTATTATTACTGCCCTGATCTGTAATAAAGGTTAACCTGGGATGTGAATAAGGCTTAAGAACTAATGCATGTTATTGGCTAAGTTATCTGTTAAGTGTTGTAATAAAATATCTTTGTCTCATATCAGTTGTAGACACTTGAGTCTTGCAAGCCCCCCTGCTTCTACCTTGGGTGAGTCTTCATCTACTTCGCAGGTGTTGTCGAAAGGGCCGGTAGTTAGGGTTTTGTTGGTGCATTGTTGAAGAATTGAACCCTGGGTCTGCCCTGTGCCAACAAATGGTTCTGTTGTCGGGACTTGAAACTGTGATTGTTGGGAACTAAAGAAAAGAGAAATCTATGTGCATAGATCTGTTACTGTAGTGCACAATATTCTACTTGACTTGAGAAGATCTTTGCTAAGAAAGGAACCGATATGAAGAAAAGAGGTAAGATCTTAAAGCTTTTTGCTCTGGTAAAGGTAAGATAAGTAGAAAAAATTTTCTTCGAAAGTATGAATCTAGGTATGTTTGATAGATTTTGTCCTAGTTTGAAAACTAGGGCACAATTAGAAGAAAGAGTCGATCTGCATAAATTTGTAAAGATAGTGAAAGATATGTTATTACTATGCATAAAAAGAATTTTTGGACTAATAAGTGGATGAAGGAACCTAGAAAGAATTTTTGTAGACATCATTGTGATCCCAATGCGTAGTACAGGTAAGATTGGGGATCATTTAAAATAAAGAAAGGATTGACACTATGTTATAATTGCAGAAGATTGGGACATCTTGCTAAGAAATTCCCTGGTATAGGTCTTATTTGTCTTTTTTGTAAATCTATTGGTCATGAGGTTGAGGATTTCCCAAGGATGATTGATAAAGTTGAAAAGATGAACCTAAGACAAGAAAACTATAAAGAAGGACAAGAGGCTAAGAATATGTTAGAGAACCAGAAAGAATCAGAGACTATATTATTACAGTCAAAAGAAGAAATGGATGGTCATAGAGACATYAGTTTACCAGAGTTCCTAAAAGAAAAGTAGTGCATAGAAAYAAGAATAGGAGACTTCGACATAGACTGTGTCTTGGATGAGGAAACAAAKATGAATATTATGCCMGAAAGCACTTGGGAAATTTTGGGAAAGCCTGCTATGGTTTCTTCATTAGGAAGGATAGGATTGTTTAAAGGAAATATGATAACCCTATGTGGAAGAGTTACTAATGTACCTATAATTTCCCATAAAACATCAACTGAAGAAGAATTTGAAGTCATTAAGTTTTTTGAGAGCACCGACCCTTTTGCACTTTTTTTAGGAAAGACCTAGATTGTAAAGGATCGGGTCAGAAGGAAATCAGAGGAAGAGGCTACCAAACAGAAAAATCAAGAATTAAGGGACTTCATAGCTAAAAATATAGAGTGACTAATAGAAGAACAAAAGGATCAGTCGACGCAACAGAGGGAAAGAGAAGTAGTTGTTGAAGTTGAAATAACACAAGAAGGCTTAAAGAACCTGTTCGTGCAGGAAAGAAGTACATCCACCCCTAAGATAGTAAGACAAGAGGTATTACATTTGAACCCTCTGAAAGAACATCAGCAGTGTGAAGTTACTACTCTAAGAGAAGGTAAGAGTAAGAATGGAAAGAGGAATCCAGAGACTCATATCATAGGAAAGAAGGCAAGAAAACTTAGTAAAAAGAAAGCAAAGATAGAAAAACTATAGGAAGTTCCAGAGAAGACTTCATAGAAGGAAGGCTTGCAAAACTTGAACCTTGCCAGAATAGCAGAAGAACACATAATGGGACTTTTCCACGGTGAAGCTATATGACCATTGGAGGCATCCTGGCCATTAGAATGACACTCCAGAATGGCTAGAAACCCAGTTATTAACGGAAAGATCGCCATTTGACCGTTGAGACTACGCCATAACTGATGGATTCGTATTGATTGAGGTATTCCTACCTGTGGAGGAATCCATTACGAATTTTCTTATTTACCCCTTCAGACGCTCTGTCGAGACCACTTTTTGCAAATCGAGATATCTAAGCTAATAGAGAATTGATTACATACCGCCTTGTGTTGTCTAGACCTTGCCATTCATTTGATTACCTTGATTGTTTGTTCGCCTACCTGAGTTATTTTATTACAAGTGTGAATGTCGAGAAAGCGTAGCACAGTAGAGAAGTATGTGGAAGAGATACTTGTCGACCTCATGATTGAGAAAGTCATGTCTGTAGGAATATAGGCATCGTTGACTGGAGGATTGAAAGCATACCCATCAATTGGGCGGCATTCTGGCCACACTGTTGAGAAACAAAGCAAACACCATGATGATCTGGCTAACACGAAGCAGATCCTATCGGTCTTCCCTTACTACATCCCTCCCTTGACTAGTGTGGTTAACCGCGATAATGTCATGTGTGATTTCGAATACATGTTGATCACTGCATGCCTCCTGAAGGGGATACACGCAATCAGACCTTAGTTGGGACTGATCCCAGCTCTCAAGATCAATGACTTCAACCTTGGAGATTGGAAGAACTATGTGATGCTCGCGCTGCATAGGTACCTGATGAAGATGACTGGGAAGAATCCCAAGATAGTCTACCATCCATGGATTAAAGAGATCGTGAGATCGATAATATTGAACGTGATGAATATCCCCCACTTTGGTCGACATCAGGAGGTTAACGCTTGCGTTAAAATCCTCCCGTCGTGATACCATGGAGGGTATATGTGGATTGATAGGCGTGTGATTATGGATCTGGCGTTGATCCACTTGATCATTGGACTGAGCATGCAAGGACCAGACCCTCACCAGTTCTACCTAGGGAAGGCTGCAGATCGCACCCTGGCCTAGTGTATAAAAGAAGCCTATGGTGATGTAGAGAAGGGAAAGTGAGGCTATAACGTAGCCTCCATCCAGGATGGTGCAGTGCGCCTAGCTTGTCAACTTATAGCAGGAAATATTGTCAGAAAGAACCGGTTCACACAAGTCATAGGGTTCTTAGTGGACCTCACAGGGAAGTGTGTCGAAGGAATGCAGATGAATTGGGCGAGTTACCTCATCAACAAGTTGGAAAAGGACTGTCGTGAAACGCAATACCAAGGGTATGATTTCCATTTTAGTTGGATATTGGTACTGATCGCATTTGTCTCCTATAAAATGTCGGAAGGATTAACCTTCCCCAAAGTCAAGCCATTAGATCCATTGGGCACAAGTTTCTCCACCTTGTGGTACACGAGTGATATGGTGAAGCAGTGGAAATCAAACACAGTGTTCCATGCCTACTACATACAATTAATGCACGCCATTGAATCTTTCCCTCAAATGACCCCGAATACTTTGCATCAATACAGGTCACTAGCGAAGTTCCACATAGACCAACACTTCATCCACATCACTGTGCATAGGGATGAAAGCAAGGAGGAGTTGCAGCCTTACTATAATTTGAATGAGGAAGAAATGGAAGAGATCACTAAGGAATGGCCAATAGAATTCCTTGTACCAGTCGAAGATGTATAACTCTCTGACCCCAACATCATCGGAATTCCTTTGGTCACCCGGACTGAGTATGATGGACAAAGAAGCGCAAATAAAAAGAAGAAAAAGGATAAGGAGGAAGTGCAGGACATAGAAAGTGATGAGAAGGATACTGCATTGGAGGAAAATACGCCTGACTCACCTGCAAGAGGAGGAGAAGATGAAGTGAACCAAGAGGAAGGAGGGGAAGAAGGAAACAATCAAGATAAAGGTGAAGTGACATCGTCGAAGGATCCCCTTACAGAGGCTGAGACATCAAAGAAAAGGAATGTTTCTCCGCAGAAACCCTTACCACGGAAGAAGACCTGAGCCAATAAGCCTCAGTCGCAGAATGTGATAACAATGGACGATATCCATCTCATCATCACAGTTGTAGAAGACAACTTAGAGGATATCCTGCAGAGACATGAAGTGAAGCAAGAAACATTGTATGAGAGAATTGAGAAAGAGTTGAAAGACATACAACAAGCTATCCACTCGAGTCGTGCAGTGTCTATTGCATCGTTGTCATCATAAATTGTAGAATTGGGGGATGATCCCACCCAATTACGAAGGCTAGAAAATGCAATCGAGGCTCAACTTCATCGAGTCCAAGAAGAAAAGGAGTAGGCCATAGAGGCCTTGAAGCAAGAAAAGAAGGAAGCCTTAGAGAAACTTCGAGTTGCGCAGCAAAAGAAAGATGAAATTAGAGCGAAGTTCAAAGAGGACAAAGAGAAGATGCAGAAAGAAAAAGACCTTCTGCTTGCAGAGCCGACTATGGTTAAAGAGGTAGTAACTAGAGTACTTCGCTCTATGTCGAGATTAGCGTAGGAGGAAGAAGAGTCAGCCGAGATACAAGTGGGGAAGCTCACTGAGGCCATTCAACAGCTTCAAGCAAGAGTAATAGATATAGAAATCCAAGCAGTGCCAAGAACTCCACAAGAAGTATGTGATCAAAGGGAAGAAGTTGTTAGGAACACAATAGGAAGAATCAGGGCATTGGCCTCAGAGTGTAAGAAATTAAGTAATCAATGTGCACAAACCTATGAGCGCCTTGCAGATGATCCATATGTGAGGAAACTAGAGGCACAGCTCTAGGAGGCGAAGCAACAGGCATCCACTGTACAAGCACAACTAAAGCTGCTTACTGTCGTTGAGAAGATGAAAAGGTTGCAGGAGAAACACACAGTCCAACAACAGGTTATTGCTATCTAGAGCAAGGTTATGGAAGTGACACAAAGACTCCAGCTGGTGCAGGACGAAGCCTGCATGATTTTTGAAGAAGTTGAAGGACAAGGCTCGCAGCTAGACCAATTGGTTGCAACAGTGGAACAATGCCTGGAAGGGCCTGTTAATGAGAAAGTCATTTAGGAGTTCACCAATCAGGAGGCTCTAGAGAAGCAACAAGTGGAGGAAACTCGAGCTAAGCTCTAGGCTTTCAAAGCATCCTTGCCCAAATCTGAGTCACTCGGGACGAGTCACAGGTGAGTGTTGGGGGCATGTTGGCCCTCGACCAAGTTTTGAGAGAAAATTGGTCGTGTTTGACCATTTTTGGGACTTCGACACGCTGGTCGAAGATGGAGCACCCAGGAGGAGATGAGATCACGAGATCTCACTCGTTTTGTAAGATTTTTGGGTTTTTAGGGTTTATGTAATGGGTATGGGATGTCATCCCATGGGTTTACCCATGTTTAGGCCCTTTTTGTAATGTATAAATAAGTAGATATAACTTAGGGTGAAGCTTGTATGTTGGCTTCATGCAATAATATGTAGAGATTGCTAAGTGAGAAGAACAGTAGTTGGTTTTTGTTCATACTATGTGTTGAGACTTGCAGAGCTAAGTGCAAGTGATTGTAAGAGGCTTTGTGCAGACAGGCTATGTAAGGCTCTGTGCCTTGACGTAATTTGGGGAAGGAGGATCTGGCAACGTGCGTGAAGATCTCCTGTCCTTTGCAGAGTTGGATCTGTGGATTTGTGCATAGGATTAGAAGAATGTAGAATGCGTGAAGACTAATAAAGAATAAGAAGAGTTGGTGGACGTAGCCCCAGACTAGGGTGAACAACGTATATCCAATGTTGATGTTCTTTGTGCAATAATGTTTATGTTGTTATGTATTTACCTGCTTAGTGCATTTATATTGATGTATGATAGATAGATATATGGATGCTTAGTGCTTATGTATGAGGAATGTTGGATCTGAGTTTATGCTATGTGCTAAATGATTGGATGTGCTTAATCTTGATTATTACTGCATTGATCTATAATAAGGGTTAACCTGCGATGTGAATAAGGCTTAAGAACTAATGCATGTTATTGGATAAGTGTTTTTTTAAGTGTTGTAATCATAGATCTGTGTCCCATCTCGGTTGTAGACACCTGAGTCCTACAACCCCCCTGCCTCTACCTTGGGTGAGACTTCATCTGCTTCGCAAGTGTTACCGAAAGGGCAGGTAGTTAGGGTTTTGTTGGTGCGTTGTTGAAGCATTGAACCCTGGGTCTGCCCATGTGCCAATAGATACTGAAGATCATTGTCATAAAAAGAAAGTCGGAGGAGAATATCCCATGTGCACAGAGGTGACAACCTGCATCCTTCCTCCATCACCAGGACAAAAATATTAGAGGAGGCACATTGGGGAAGTTAGTGAGGAGCTCGTAGCAGTGAATGAAAATAGTTTTCATCGAGGGGGTGATAAATCAAGGGGAGGAGCTTCATGTGTTGGTCACGTGGTCTATGGAGAGGTGGCAGGCATCGTCTTCTCCCATCGATGCGTGGACCCTGCTGGCACCCCATCCAAGGGATAATGAGTATAACTTTACCCAATTCATGATCTAGTTTTAAATGTTGTCTAATTGATTGTGTGAGCATTTAATTTCCATTAGCATAGCTCTATTTTAATTTGTGTGTTGTATATTTCTATGCTAAGATTGCAAAATTGCAATTTCAAAAAATTAAGTCCACTATGTCCCCAACTATGCCAACAATAAGTGGAACTTATGATTATGATTAGCAGGGCTAAAGGGAAACAAATATTTATAAGAGGGACAATTCTTCATTTTCATTATTTTAAATGCAATCAAAGTTTCATACATTAGGAGTTGAAGAGTAATGGAGTTTAGTGAGTTGAGTAGTAGGCCTGGAATAAGGTTGTCACCACCTTCCATCCCCTTATGTTAGTTGAGGGAGGATAATGATATAATGTATGGTGATGATGATGATGATGATTAACGTCCACTAATACCGAATTGATCTATCGGACCTTAAGAGGGTAAGTGATTACTTGCGATTATTTAGCATTTTGTTTTTGTGCTCGAAAAGCATTAAGAGAAGATTTCCAAGATCACCATACGTTTGTTGAGTTAAGAGGTTAGGAAGGTTGGTAGTGTGACAAATATTTTGAAAATGAGATCTAATATGGGTATAGGCTGGACAATCTAAGAGAAAGTGTTTTTCATCTTCAACCTTCTTAGTGTCACAAAGGTGAC
>JASDQU010364421.1:0-11636 GCA_032191745.1 Picea mariana
CGCCCAATTCTTTACCAAACTTGATCTTCGCTCGGGCTATCACCAGATATGTATGAAAGATTCTGACATTCCCAAGATGGCCTTTCGCACTCATGAGGGCCACTACGAGTTTTTGGTCATGCCCTTTGGTTTGTGTAATGCCCCCTCCACCTTCCAGAGCCTCATGAACCATGTCTTCCACCCTTTTCTCCATCATTTTGTCTTAGTTTTCTTTGATGATATCCTCATATATATAAAAACCTAGACAGACCATCTCACTCATGTGGATCAAGTTCTCTGCCTACTCTCTCAGCACCATCTTTTCCTGAAACAGTCCAAATGTGATTTTGGTGCCTCCGAAGTAGAATACTTGGGTCATCTAGTGGGCAAGTATGGCGTCGGGGTGGACCCAAAAAAGATTGAAGCTATGCAATACTGGCTGCACCCAAAGAATCTCAAAATATTGCGTGGATTTTTGGGCCTCACAGGGTATTATCGCAAGTTCGTTAAGAACTATGGAAATATTNAAAAGAACTCTTTCACTTGGACTCCAGCAACTGCTCAAGATTTTCAAACCTTGAAGACAGCCATGTGCACCACTCCGGTTCTGGCCCTTCTCGACTTCACAAAGACCTTTGTGTTGGAATGTGACACCTCAGGGAAAGGAATTGGCGTTGTCCTTATGCAAGAGGGTCAACCTTTGGACTTCACTAGCAAGCAACTGTCTGAAAAGAATTTGCGAAACCCATTTATGCAAAAGAAATGTTGGTGATTCTACATGTCGATGAGTTGTGGCGTCCGTATCTCTTGGGGCAACGCTTCCAAATTAAGACAGATCATCAAAGCCTCAAGTACTTTCTGGAACAATGCATTTCTTCCCAGGAACAACAAAAATGGGTCACCAAGCTCTTTGGATATGATTATGATATCATTTACAAGAAGGGCAAAGACAATGTCATGGAAGATGCACTGTCCCGGAAATATGAAGATGAAGGATCCCTTTTTTCTCTTTCCTTCATTGTACCCGATTGGCTACAAGTTGTGCGCCAGGAATGGCTTCAAGATCCCAAAAGTTCACATCTAATCCAACAACTGGAAAACAAGGCTCTGGCTCCCCTAGGGTACTCCTAGCTCCAGGATGAGCTTCGATACAAAGGTCACTTGTATTTAAGTAAACAATCCAAGCTCAAATCCATGGTGGTTTATGAGCTTCATGCTACACCCACAATGGGGCACTCAGGGTTCACCAAAACATATGACCGAGTCAAATGTTCTTTTTTCTAGGATGGTATGAAACAGGACATCCGTAAGTTTGTTGCTAAATGTGAGGTGTGTCAATGCAACAAGGGAGAAACAATCAAATCTCCAGGCACCCTCCAACAACTTTCGATTCCCCCTGCTATTTGGAAGGATATCTCTATGGACTTTATCATAGGTTTACCCAAATCGGGGAATAAATCAATCATAATGGTGGTGGTGGATCGCCTTTCCAAGTATGCTCATTTTTTCACTCTTCCCCACCCATTTACTGCATCCGCGGTGGCTCAAATTTTCATGGACCAAGTCTTCAAGATGCATGGCATGCCACACTCTATTGTTTCCGATCAAGACCCAACTTTCACAAGAAATTTTTGGCAAGAATTGTTTAAGCTACAAGACACACAATTGCATCTCAGCTCAGCTTATCATCCCCAAATGGATGGTCAAACGAAAGTTGTCAACAAGTGTTTGGAAACATATTTGAGGTGCTTTGCCTCTAAAAAACAACACTAGTGGGCTCAATGGTTACCCCTCGCTGAATGGTGGTACAACACTACATACCATACAGCCACTCGCATGACTCCTTTTGAAGAAGTATATGGACAGAAGCCACCTTCAGTTCTCTCATACTTACCGGGTACCTCGAAGGTCTAGGCGGTTGACCAAACACTTACAGTTTGAGAGGATATCCTTTGTACCCTTAAAGAGAACTTGGTCATGGCACATAATAGAATGAAGCAACAAGTAGATCAAGGTCGCTCTAAATGCCAATTTGCAGAAGGGGATCAGGTGTTTCTGAGACTGCAAACATATAAGCAAACTTCCCTCAAGGCCGAGCAGTGTCAGAAGCTAGCACCCAAATTCTATGGCCCTTACACAGTTCTCAGGTGTGTGGGACAAGTCGCATATCAGTTAGCTCTGCCTAGTCAGTCGAAGCTACATCCTGTTTTTCATGTTTCATGCTTGAAGAAGGTGATTGGAACCAGGTGCCAAATTCAAACCAACCTTCCAGAGTTAGCTGAAGAAGGATCCATTTGGATACATCTAGAAGCAGTTTTGGACTAGCGTGAGCATCGCCTGTGTTGGAGAACCATCAAGGAAGTGCTAGTACAGTGGAAAGATATGACTCCAGCAGATGCCACTTGGGAACCAGCTACCATTCTGCAGCAGTTTCTACATCTCAAGCCTTGAGGACAAGGATTTTTTTAAGGGGGTGGACATGTTAAGATCCTAACCCACACATAGGTAGATCAATGTATTCGGATGTAATAAAGGTCAATATTAATAAGGCCTTTCAATAAAATAGAATAAGGCAGATGTAAGAAGACCTAATAGAAGCTTCCGCTTCTAGAAGGATCTTCCTCTAGATGCTTCTCTTAATAGACATATTTAGTATAAATAAGGGGCGAGGGTATGTGAACCCTATCTTGGAGATTATTGTAATAGAGTGTTGCTCAACTGGAGGTTTCCCCCTCGAAGAGGCCTATGAACAATTCTTTCTGACTCAAAGTGTTTTTTCTATTGCTATTTCGTATATCATTTATGTGTATTGTGAAGATTATGATGGATATTTTACTGTTATTCTGCCATTTCCAGCATTTTATTTATGTTCTGCATATTTTGTTTATCTAGTATCTTGAAATGTAGTTCTCCATTCCTAGATTAATTTCATTTACGCAATTTTCCATTCTTAGATTAATTTCATTTACTCAACTAGATTAATTCAATTACAAGTCACCTGTTTCAATTTCTTGTATTAGATTAATGATTCAAATTCAGTCATAGCTTAAACATTAGATTAGATTAGTCTCTCTTCAGTCCTACATATACTTTGCGTGTGCTTCGTAAGTTTATGAACCTCGGATTGACAAATTAAATAGTTGGGAAAATACTATAACTCAATTATTGCAACATTAGTTCGGCCCAATATAATGATTGTCATTCCCTTGTTATGATTGTTTTTCCTTTTTCAAGTATTGTTGTTCATTTGGATAGAAAAATTGTCGTTCCTTTTGTTACTATTGTTGTCCCTTTGTAGGGGTTTCATATCTCAAGGACATGTATTGAAAATGGAAGGTAAGAACCTATGTAGGCGACAAGTAAAACGCTTGTGCCAGTGCCTACCTTCTGATGATGCATAGAGGTTATATTTTAGGACATATTTAGAGTCCAACACACACAATGGTTGGATATATGGGAGGATCGATTGCCCGATACCTAGAATTATAGGGTAAAGGGGAAGAAGATGTAGAGCAACATTGGTTCTTATGTGAAGCCATCTATAGGTCCAGAGGGACTCTTGATGCAAACAAGTTAGCATATTTTTTGACTATCTTGAGGGGCCATGTTCTAAAATGGTACATGAAGGCTATTAAAATAGGGGTACTAGGAAAATACTTCACCCTTGGCCAAGTGCACTTGAATTTCATTGCTGAATTCAAACTATCCCAGTTAGAGAAGCACTCTCTCTCTGAGTTGTGGGAGATTCAACAAAGGGAGGGAGAATCTTCTTGGGAGTACAACCATAAGTTTAAATATGCTATTGGGAGTCTAGTGCATCCAATTCATGAACATCACTAGAGGGAATGGTACATACAAGGATTAATACCTGTGACGAGAATTCCTTTAATGCAATAGAGGATAGCCACATTAACAAATGCCTTGGAATAATCAATGAATATCGAATCCATGGAAGGTTATCCAGGGAACCTAAGAATGACTAGGCCCCCATTAAATGAAAATTTGTTGTGAATCTAGGGATAAATATTGGAGATAATGGAAAATATTCAAGAATTAACCACATGAAGACCGGGACAACCTCAGGTTTGGTGCATAGGATGCTACACGAAAGGGAATCTAGAAAATCAATGTCCGTTCATGAGGGGAATATGACCCCCTCACAATTCGATGGGACACTCTTCGGGACTAATGGAAAGAGTTGTCAAAGTATATGCAACTCCACCATTCCACACACCAAGGTTAGACAATACCTTCCTAGGTGCTCAATCTTCTCATACTATTGAGTATTGTGAAATTTGTCGAACACATGGGAATGTGCCGACGCAGTGTACTATTATGCAGAAGTACATGAATTTGTACAATAGAATACATTGTGATTTTTGTGCATCTATGAATCATGCTACAAATAAATGTAGAGCACTGGATGCACTTGCAAACAGATTAGACTAGACAACATTCAATGTAAATGAAATCCCCCAAGGACCTGGAAGAGGCCAGGGAGGTGGGGATAGAGGTGGATTCAGAGGAGGAAGAAATGGAGGCAGAGGGTCGAGGTTATGTTACCAATTCAATGAACAAGGTCATTTGGCCAAAGACTTCCCTCACCCAAGACGACCATGGTGCTTGTACTACGGGAACAATGGCCATGCAATTGAAGACTTCTTGGAACTGATCGTGAAATGGGAAGATTTGGTGCATCAATGAGGAGATAATATCATAAGATTATAATTAAAAAGGGGATTTAATGGTTAGATACCTAAGATTAACATCGTTAGTCGTGGAGGAGAAAAAACTGGGGAAGAAGTAGACAGTGAGCCCAAGATTCAGAAAGTTGTTTCCAAAGATGACAGGTATGACCCTGTAAAACAAAAATTATTTTTAAAATATGAAATAGAAATATTTAAGAGTATCCCCACTCTCGAGATAATAAAGAATCCTCCTAAATTTGTGTCTCAAACTAAATTTTCACAAGCCCCTACCTCACCACCATCACCTAGAAACTCTGCAATTCCTAGGAGACGTCCCGAGTAGTTTTATAGTGTAGTCAATCTCTGGTTTCAATTATTCTTTGATATCCTAGGGGATGACCAAATTACTAATAAGTTGTGCAACACCTTGTACCTAATATTTGGAAATGAGGGAACCCCAGAAGCCATAATAAGGACCACCCTCCCTCAGAATAATACCCAGAGAATACAAAGAAGAAAGGTGTGAAGAGGAAAAGAATTTAGGTTAGAAGCCCAGCTAGATGATTTTGAAATGAAAGATGTCATGCTATATTTGGGATCAAATGTTAACATCCTACCCAAAAAGACCTTGGAAGCATTGGGAAAACCTGTGTTAGTATATTTCCCATTGATTTGAGAATGGAAAACCAATACTACATTTTCTCATTAGGAAGGTTGGAAAATGTGGAAATAGATGTTGCAGGAGTTGAGACCACAATTAATTTTGAGGTAATAGAAATTATGGGAGATAAGGATCCCTACACTTCTCTACTCAGGATTGATTGGGCATAAAACAACTATGCTATCATTGATCTAAAAAGTGACACCATGACATTTGAAGTAGATGGGATAAACATAGTCGAACCCTTAGATCTAGGTTTAGTGCCTAGATACACTGAACCAGTGGACCATAATATGGAATGAGATGATATTGACAAATTATACACGATAATAGTAGGAACGAGACCAGATTACATAAATCCTACTGTAGTCGGATAGGTAAGTTGGAGAAGCATACAGTATGCTGATGAGGATTCAGAGACAACATTTGACAGTTGGCAGCAAGGTTAATATGAACAATTCTCAAGATGTTGCGCAATTGTCAGAGAAACAATATGGATTGGAACTGAGGTCAAAGAACCCCCGACATATGATGGTACCTCAGAGATACACGTTTTTATTTCCAGCATGGAAGTGAAGATAGAGATGGATCAAAGGATATTTGTTCTTGACTTACCCTTGAAAGATACCTCCACTAGATGGTGGGCCACCCATAAAGCCTTGATTATGGAGTGGGAGGATGAAAAACAAGCCCTCCAATGTCGATTCCAAAGGAGGGATCAACTGAAAGGAGAGAGGATTATGGATCTTCAATATGCACAACTGTTTGATGGAAAATCTAACCCTAGAGTGCATATTGAACATTTCTTAGAGCAATGGAGAGTCGTGAAAGTACAATATCACCTATGGTTTCAAATATTTCTCCACTCGTTGGGGTCTATTCCAAAATCTTGGTATATACATGAGGAGGCTAGAAGACAAATGAACTATTGGAAAACCTTACAACAACAATTGCAAGGATTTATGCTTTATAAGTAAGTGCCCTAAGAGTAACACAGTCCTTCAAAGAATCAGGGAAACGATTTTTACTAACATTTGTAAAAAGAGGTCAAGTAYAGTAGCATGTGTTGACCATGATCATTTGATTYAGTATAGTCTGACTCTTGAAATTGATAATATAACTATACCTTGATGTAAAGTTGAGAAAGACCTGGAAAAACCTGATGACTTAGAAGAGCTTAGAAACTTAGACATTAAAGAAATAGATGRAAGTAGAGAGATTCAAGATATTGTACCTAGTCACACCTATAGCTCCTATAATCACCCACTGAAGTTGTGGAAAGTTAATATAGGGATTCCAAATAATCCTAATATAGCTTCTATAGAAGAGTACTAGGATGAGAAAACTATGAATGAAGTACATAACCTGTTGTGAGAGTATGAGGACTTGTTTCCGAAAATGTTCTCAAAACTGAAAGGTATAAAAGGAGCCATGGGATATATGAAAATCGATTTGAAACCCAACTCAATACCTATGAAACACATACCATACCAAATTAATCCAATAATAAAAGAGAAGTTCAAGAAATAGGTGGACAAAATGCTTGTGGTAGGACTTGTTTTCCAAATTGAAGAAGTAGAATGGATTATCCCCATGTTTATCCAGAGTAAGAAAGGTACATAAGAAATTCGGGTGTGTGTGGACTACAGAAGTTTGAATTCTACATGCATGCATGATCCGTTTCCAACACCTTTTAGTGGCGAGGTGTTAGGTAAAATGGCGGGAAAAGAATATTATTCATTTACAGATGGGTTCTTAGGATATCATTAATTCATAATCATAGAGGAAGACAACAAGAAGACTACATTTATAACCGAATGGGGATCATTTGAATATAACGTAATGCCCTTTCGGTTTGAAAAATGCCCCTGTAGTGTTTTCTCATATTGTGATAGCATCATTTCAAGATTTCGTCCACAAGTTTGTAGAAGTCTATGTGGATTATTGGACGATGTATATCCTATTAAAATATCATGTCAGGATACTCTGGTTAATGTTGATATATGTGTTGAAATGTAGATATCTTTGAATCTAAGAAAGTGTATTTTATATGTACCTCATGGAAATATGTTAGGCCATATTGTATGCAGAGAAGGAGTCCTGGTAGACCTAGCTAAAGTTGTGGTCATTCTAAACATRCCGCCACCTACAAGTGCCATTTTTTTGCGCTCCACGCTAGGACATATAGGATATTACCGCAGGTTCATCAGAAGATATGAAAATATCATTGCACCCCTTGAAAAATTCTGAACTGTTCCAATGGAAACTAGAGTGTGACAAAGCATTCAACATTCTCAAAGAAAAMCAAAGTACTACACCTATTTTCATATCTCCCAATTAGGAAATTGAGTTCCATATACATGTGGATGCATCAAGAATCACCCTGGGAGCCATTCTAGTGAAACTAGGGGAAGGAAATATTGACCACCCTATCTACTTTGCTAGCAGAAAACTATGGYAAGCTRAGTGCAACTACACAACCACTGAAAGGGAAGCTCTAGCTATGATTTATGAATTACAAAATTTTAGACACTACTTGTTAGGCCCTCGTTTAAATTTTTTTACTAACCATTCTGC
The DNA here is from genome assembly GCA_032191745.1 of Picea mariana. Lineage (NCBI taxonomy): Eukaryota > Viridiplantae > Streptophyta > Pinopsida > Pinales > Pinaceae > Picea > Picea mariana. The sequence continues at coordinate 7,906 of JASDQU010364421.1, forward strand.
ATTGAAGTATCTCATCAATAAACCAGTACTTGAAGGAATAATTTGTAGGTGGCCACTGCTTTTTCAAGAATTTTCTTTTGAATTAATTTTCAAACTAGGAATATGCAATGTAGGTCAATATCACCTTTCTAGGTTGAAGTCGGGGGAGAGTGGTGGAGCATTGGATGACTAGATCACAGATGCAGACATGTTCTAGATTGATTCCATTCCAGAGTATCTTGAAGACATTATTGTCTTCCTTAGTTCAAGGACCTTCCCATAAACTTACTCTACAAACTAGAAGTGACATATGGTGGTTTGCGCAGTATAATATCAATTGATTGACAGAAAAATTTAAAAATTGGGACTTGAAAACATCCTTAGGAGATGTGTCTTGAACCATGAAAGTCAGGATATCTTGTGGGAATGCCATAGTGGATTTGTGGGATGATCCATATTTAGGAGCAGAATGAACTAATTAATATACTGAATAAAATAAAAACAGATATATGAAGAAAAACACATATATCCAATGAACAATATCTTCCACTGAATAAATGAAATAGGCCAAAACTGTAAAACTGTAGAACTAAATGACTTGCTTGAATGGTGGTAGTTATATCTAAGAAGATATGTGGCTGCTACGAGCATATCTCTGAGTAGAATGATTAAAATGAGGCTCTAGAGGCCTTTTTTATATTACTCATGAATGCCAAAACCCTATACATCCAAAAACCTAACCCTATGAGGTGAAACACCAAAAGTCATGTGGGCCCCTATGGGTATGTTGGTACCTCAACTTCCCAGGGTCGTAAATTTTACATACAACCTCTGTTTTAGGTGTGGGATAGTCTGTTGGAAAGGTATTTTAGAGAGATACACATTACACCATCAAACTCTAACTCCATCTATAGTTTGACCGTGGAGAGCCAAAAAACATTGTTTAGGGATCCAAAACTACCCTGTAAGTATAGAAATATGTGTTGAAATGAAAACATAAAAAATAAGGTAGTTGGATTAAGTCAGAGGCCACTAGTATCCACCTATAATATGTGTAGGGATTCAGACAAACCCATTAGTGTAGAACCCACAATTACAAATAAGTACAAAATAATGTACTAAACTAAAAATGGACAAGAGGATCCAGTTGGAATAGTTTGGTGGCCACCAATATCCACCTGGATCAATCCTCCCCCCTTAGGAAGAAATGGTATCCATTGCATTGAGTTCCCCCATCAGTTGAGGAACATTTTGCTGGATTTGGCCCCAACTGAGCCACTTTCCTTGGTGTAGGAGTTTCTCTGCCTTGACAACCTGATAAAGTTGGATCCTTTGTTGGTGAGTTCCCTTGACCTTTGTGTCCACTATATGATCCATGGATTCTTGTTTCATGTAGTCTGGGTTGAGCTATGTTGGTTACAATTTTTTTTGATCTCTGAGGTGTCCAATAACGGTGGAAAATATGGTCGAAGGAGGTCCACATTGAACACTGGGTGGAGGCCAAGGAAAGGTGGAGTGTTGATGTCAAAAGAATTGCTACCCACAACCTTTGTGATAGTGTAAGGCCCATAGTGAAGTGGGTAGAGCTTCCGATGGGGCACTGTTAGATGCTCCTTCTGCAAATGTAACCATACTTTGTATCCAACCTGAAACTAGTGTGGTACCTTGTGTTGATCATGGTGTTTCTTGTACTTAGCATTCGATTTCTACAAAATCTCCTAGACCCATTGGCAGATGTGTTGAATCTTCTCAATGAATTTGGTGGCTTTGTTGGCATCAAAATGAACATGGAAAGAGTTTGTCTATGTGGTGGCAAGAGGGAGATCAACATTAATAGGACCCAAGGGTTGGAATCCCAACCCCACCTGAAATAGACTATGGCTAGTGGAGCTATGGAGAGCCCTGTTGTAACTGAGTTGAACATAGGGGATAATCTCATCCCATGTACATGGATGCTTCTAGTTGTACATGCAGAGGATGTGCACAATCATCCGATTGGCGACCTTTGTTTGGCCATTTGTTTGGGGGTGGAAATCAATGTATTTAGTGAGCTTGGTGTCCAACAGTGACTAGAGACTTGACCAAAATGTTTTGAGGAACCTACTATCGCGGTCAGAGATGATGGTCAGTGGTATCCCAAAATGGACCCACACTTATTCAAGAAATATCTTGGAATTATTTATCACTGTGATATTCTTCTTGCAGGATGTGAGGATGGTTGAAAACTGATCAACGACCACAAATACAGAGTCATTTTCTTGCTTGGTGGATGGAAGTCTAGACATGTAATCCATTGATATGGATTCCCAAGGCTTCTTAGGAGTAGGAAGAGGGATGTATAAGCCTTTGTTCTTGATGGTTTGCTTGGAAATGACATAAGAAGTGCAATATTTGATATACTTACTAACGTCCTGTCAAAGTTTTTTCCAATAAAAGTGTTTCTAACGAACGAACACAAATTTCTCCATGCCAAAATGTCCTTCCATCTAACTGTAGTGGGATTCCCAAATTATATTTTCATGCTCTCTTGTGGGAACACAAATATGGCCTAGCTGGAATAATAATCCATCATGAATGTGAAAATTGGTGACAATCGCGCCTATACCCAAGAGTTGATAGGTGGTGGTGAAGTCTGGATCTTGCTAATAAAGTTGGGGCCACTCAGATTCCTAATGTCCACAAGAATGGAGCACAGTGGTGAGTGCAGCCACAGGATATTGACTGAGGAAGTCAACAAAATGATTTGAAATCCTTGTCTTATACTTGATGTTGAGATGGAACTATTTCAGGTAGGTGGACCACTTCTTATGGCGATCATTATGGAATTTCCCTTGTGTCTGTATGAAATGTAGAGGCTTGTGATCAATGTGGATGGTTGTCTACTTTCCCAGAATGTAATGTTTCCATTGATGACAGGCTTGTACAATGGAATTCGTTTCCTTGTCATAGGTGGGGTACTTTTAGACAGTATCTAAGAGTGTCTGACTATGGTATTCCACTGAATGACCATGCTGAGTGAGAACTACATCTACAACATAGTCATATGCATCATTCTCAATCTTGAACGATTGTTGCAGATCGAGAAAGGAGAGTGATGGAGCTGAGCATAAGAGACTCTTCAGATCATCGAATGCTCATTGTTGTTCCTTCCCCCACATAAAATTTTACCTGCCACCACCTTTGGTCACCTGGTTAAGGGCCCATGCAATATGGGATAATCCCAAGATGAACCGTTGGTAGAAGTTGGCCAGTCCCAAGAAGCTCTGAAGCCCGATTATGTGGTTGGGGATGGCCAGTCATTGATGACTTGGATATTAGTTGGATCAACATGTACCCCATGCTACTCAACAATGTAGCCCAAATATTGGATTTTTTTATGCCAAAATATCATTTTTCCAAGTTGGCATATATCTTGTGCTTCTGCAGAGTGCTTGAAACCTGTTGAATCTGTAGCATGTGCTCCTCCCAAGTTCTGCTGAAGATGAGGATGTCATCTAAATATACCATGATCCGGATTATTTTCGGCACGAAATGAGAGAGGAGATATAATAAATAAATGTACAAAAATATCTCGGATATCCAATAATATAACATAAATGTATCATATATGAAACCATAAACACAAATAAATTTCAATGATAGGGCGGAGTTCTTGTCATTGTGGTCCGTAAACTAGCATGTGGACATTGTGGTCCGTTACTATCCTTTAACTCCCTATGTGTGAGTTAATCTAGAAAAGCATGAAACTAACC
>JASDQU010364422.1:0-11645 GCA_032191745.1 Picea mariana
AAGCTCTTGGACTTAAACTGTGTCATGTTTTTCTTCCCTACTTGATAGGGTTTACACATTGAATCTTGGGGCTTTGATATTCTCGTAAGATCTTTTACTGCCTTGAGGTTTTTGAGTTTGATTAAGTGGTAAAAGTTTATATTTCCAAGTCTCCTATGCCATAACAATCTTTCATCATGTTTTCTTAGATGTCATTCTTCTCTATTTTCTTTCAGCACATATACATTATTTTATGTCCTTATGCCTTTGGCCACCATTTGTCTTGAGTTTACAGACTTTATCTTGCAGTCCTTGGACGTGAACAACACTTCGCATCCTCTGTCACACATTTGACTTACACTAAGCAGATTATGTTTCACCCATCCACAAGTAGAACATCTTGGGCTTTTCCTTTTCCATTACTTAAGCTCACCATCCATTTTCCCTTTATTTTCCCTGGAGCATCATTTCCAAAGGTTACGTTTCTTGATTTTCTTTCACATAGAGATAGAAACTTTCCTTTGTCTCCCGTCATGTGCTTGGAGCACCCACTGTCTATATACCAAGGGTTTGTTTTTCTTTGAGCGAACAACCCTAATCCACACTTGTCACTTTCCTTTTTCTTCCAAAACTTGACATTTTCAGCAGGAGATTTCGAATCTGGTTCATATCCCCTAAACGACAGTCAATAGATTTGTGTCCATAGTTATAACAGATGTAGCATTCAATATCATTGTTCAACAAGTCAAACTTATTGGTGCAGTGTTGTCTACTCATTGACTGTTGATTATTTCTTGACCTCTTTAGTTGCATGTCCCTGGACTTAATTTGGCAATTGGCAATCAGTGAAGGTTTGTTACTTGGCTGCATCATTCTTTGTTGTGGAAATTATTTATTCCTTTGAAATCTTAATTTCTCATGTCTAATTCTTAAGGAACAATTTACAGCTTTGTGACCAAAGTTATCACAGTAGAAACAATAGCCATAGAAAAATTCTTTGTACCTAGAAAATGGTTGTCTTCTTTGAGAAATCGATTTCTTCCAGGCTGATAATGTCATTCAGTAGTGAGCACATTACTTCTTTGTTCTACAGATTCAGATCTGGCATCTTTTTACCTTACTCGACCTGGGCGACTGATTGTCTTCCTTTGTTTTTGCAGGATTTTTATTATCATTGGTTGTACTTTTAACAAACTTGATGGGTTCTTCATTTCCTGGCTTACCATTGCTTGATCCCTCTTCAGATCCCAAGCCAGTTTTTAGCTTTGGATTCCTTTGTTGATTTAGAATGGTGGCCAATCCTTCTGAGGCTTTGATACTTGACAGATTATAATTATACAAGGATTGAAACTTCTCCACTTCTTTCCTCGTTTTCACTACTTCTTGTTCTAATGCTTCACATCTTGCCTTCTTTTCTGATAGCTATTGTTTTAGAATCTCTTCGATTTTCTTTGCCTCTTCCAATTCTACTTTTAGTAGGACAAGGTCTTCATCAGGTTCTTTACTATCTTTCTCGAATTGTATCAACAATTGTCTTTAATTTCTGTTCTTGATTCTTAGTCTGTCAATCTCTTCCAGTGCACTGATTAGTTCTCCTTCCATGTCAACCACAACTTCTTCTTCATCACTCCCTGTGCTTTTATTATCATAATCCTCTTTGGATATAAGTATGAAGTCATTTAGTGTATCTTCAATAGAGGAGTCATTTTCTTCATCATCTGAAGGATCATCATCATTGTTTACGCACATAATGTTCTTCTTAAAGTTTTTCTCTTTAAAGAAATTTATGTGTTTGTACTTCTCCTCATCATCATCACATGAGTTTGTCCCACATTTCTTTGGAAGTTCCTAGGTGCATAACTTTTATGAATTCTGCTTCTGCAAGCTCACTCAAGATACCATTCATAGCCTTAGCGTTGAAGCTAAATTCTAGTTTTTCATCCTTATTAGCTAGCACAAATGGCTTTACATAACCAATATCTACCACATTCCAGACATCTGCACCTAACGACATTATGTAGGTTCTCATTCTAACTTTCTAGAAGGAAAAGATTGTTCCATTGAACAGAGGGGCCTTATTGGTTGAATTTCCTTCATGGCTTGACATGTTTAAGCTCTAGGATCTACCCTTAGATAAAAGGGGCTGGCTCTGATACCAATTGTTGGACAACTGAGAGGGGGGATGAATCCGTTTTTACCGTGCTTAAACAAATATGCTTCTTTTAAAATCTTTACAAGGCACTCAATGATAATCACAATAATGTAGGGAAATAAACAATGGCACATTCAACATTAGTCACATATATGAGAAACACAGAAACAAATATTTCCCAAGAAAACCCATATAGGGGAAAAACCTCTTCTTCTTTATATGATAAGTATTATTTACATTCTTTACATTATCATACATATGAGAACCAACTTATTGTGAGGCTACAATCTCTCTTTTGCAAGATGCAACTTGTTGAGAGCACCAACTCTCTATTTTTCTCTAGCACCCCCTAGAAGGAAGCACCAACTCCCTGGTTTCTCTAGCACCAACTCCCTGGTTTCTATAGCACCAACTAGAAGGAAGCACCAACTCCCTATGTTCAAGCACCCACTTGAACCTCTGAGGACACCAGTCCTCCATAGCACCTCCCAACCACCCTGGATTATGAATATGAAATATTGAAACCTATTACAGTGATATAGCGTTCAATAACAACTTACTAGTCTCATCATTGTTCTGCAAGATTTTGCTACTCAGACTTCCTCACTGTCTTCCAACATGCATTCTCTACCCATTATGTTCTTCTTCTTTTTATGCTCTGTGTGCCATGTCCATTCGTTGCATAGTTCTTCTTCTGTTCTTTTCAGCTACTGCACTCTGATCCTTCTGCATGCATAAATCACCTTCAACAACAACATCCATAGAAACTCCAGCAGCAACAACAACCACATCTCTTCTTTGTATCGTGTATATGTAGCTTCTGTGCACCTTGTGCATGCAATATTCGCCATTCCTCTGCATGCTCACATCGTGCCAATTTCCTCCACCTCTCGAGTGCTCTGCCTGATCATCACAACTCTTCAACTTCTCTGGTGGTTCCCACCACGCGTCCAACATCACTGGGTGTTTTTCTGAGATTCCTCAGCCTCTCTAGCAGTTGAGGCTCTTCATCTTCTCTGGCATAGTCGAGCTTATCCTTTATTTTTTAGTTACAGACTTCAATGCTCATCCACCTATCAATCCCTCTAAGAATCATCTTCCTTCACTGGAAGAATCTTGGAGACTCTTCATCTCCTCTAGAGATCACACATAGGTCTCTTCAAATTCTCTGGAAGAGACCATCAATGGTTTCTAGCAGTTACACTGCGAGGAACAATATTTTCCCTCCGATTATGCTCAAATTCACCTGCATCATTGGATTGGCTCCATGTGATCTTGCATTCATTTCGGTATTGGCTCCATGGTCCAGATCTTATCGTGAGTTTGCATCTCGTGATTCCTGTGATGGAGGTTCTCGTCACTCCAAGTCGCGATAGGCGAAGCTTCGAGATGGAGCTAAGATCAACGGTCCATGTTCTTGGTGATCTGACGGTCTTGATATTTTCGCGATCTCGCATCTCGTTGTTCCTTAGATGGAGGTTCATGTCACTCCAAGTCGCGATAGGCAAAGCTCCGAGGTGGAGCTCAGATCAACGGTCCACGTTCTTGGTGATCCAATGATCATGATATTTTCATGATTTCACATCTCGTTGTTCCTTAGATGGAGGTTCTCGTCACTCCAAGTCACGATAGGCAAGACTCCGAGATGGAGCTGGATCAACGGTCCAGAACAAACCTCGATCTAATGGCAAAGATAGTTTTGTGATTTCATATATCGCGAATTCGAGAGGTTAGGAAACCCAGTTCCTTTGACTTTCCAGTCAACGACGTGACGATCTTTCGCCACGTGTCTTATGATTCGATGGTCCAGATCTGATCTTGATTCAATGGCTCAGATCATATCGCAATTTCACATATTGCGATTTCTGTGATGGAGGTTCTTGTCACTCCAAGTCGCAATTCGCAAAACCCCGAAATGGAGTCTTTGACATGCTCTGATCTTCTACCACGCATCCCTCTTCGATCAATGGTCAAGATTTTATTGAGACTTCATAACTCCATGAGCCTTCGTTATGCCTGATCAACGGTCCATATTTGGCCTCGATCTAATGGTTGATATTATTTCGCGATTTTTCATATCGCGAGTTCGAGAGGTGAAAGGGTGGAGCATTTCATACCTTTGACTTTCCAGTCAGTAAAATGTTGATCTGTGTCCACATGTCTTGCCCATAGATGGACGGTCCTCCTTCCTTTTAGAATTTTGTATACCCACTTATTCTTACACTTTAATGATTGTGAGGGTTCTCCCTGATCCAACGATGGTCGGAACTTATGCTCAGATTTGACGCCTGAGATCTGTCCTCCTCTTCTGCAGGTTCTTCTTGTCTACAATCAGATCTGACAGTCCTCCTTCTTTCAGGAATTTAAATGGGATCCAACGATCACTGACGCTTCTCCTCCCGAGATTAGGCACTGCGATCGAATTTGTGCTAATTACTCCCGAGCTTACTTTGTTCCTATTTTTCATCGATGCTTACTCTAATCTTGTCATCAATGACCTACCTACAGTCCTTTGCACGTTTGTTGCCATCTTTGCTACTGTACTTTCCATCAATGACAAGCATACATTGTCTGTAAAACATGCCAATAGTCTCATACTCCTCCCACATGAATGTTAGGCTTGGGAGGCCTTGGACATCACATCTGCAACCCTAGACATCACTTATCAGTTGGAGTTGTCACCTTGGAGGCATTCATGAGGCTATTGGCACATGTGGAAAAATTTATGGCCTTTGGAGGCCCAACATTTCATCTCCTTTGCCCAACATCCCACACTTGAGGCCCAACTTCACCCTAGGAGGGCATGATGTCACTTTTGGAGGCCTATTCAGAGGCAAATTGAATTTATTTTGGTAAAAATGTAATTTTGTAGTAAATGGCCAGGTTGCCCCTAATATCTTGACCTAAAATAATTAAAGGTCAAATTTTGGTATACATAACCATAAAGTGACATTCATTTTAATTATAACTCTCACTTGGGAGAGTGGACGTCTGAAATTTTCTCCCTACTAAGGGTTATTAGCTTAAATAAGGAGGGCACTACTCTTTTAAGGCTTGTTTTTGGCACTTGGACAAATTTTATGAAGTTTTGTGACAATCTTGCATGGTTTTACATTATTATTCTTGGTGCAAGTAAGTAGATTTTTACTTTGTCATTGTAAATGGTTATGGTAATGGTTTTCTTTCTCATACAAGATTATGAAATTGCATGTTTTAATTAATGCTTGAAGTAAGAAACTTAAAGTGTTAAATTTCTTGCTTTTCATTTGCCTAGCTTTATTGAATTGATCTAGTAACTAGTGAAACCCTAGGGACCTAAAGTGATAACTCTCTAGAGGCTTATACTTTGTTATTGTGCAAAGTAATTTTCATCCATAAAAATCCAAGAAGAAGGAGGTGCTAGGCCCTAGAAGTGCCTACACCCTAGCTTCCTCATTTCGTAAGTTCAAACCAAGGAGGACTTAAGTTGATACTCCTCCTAGGTCTTTCTCCCTCTTGGATTATGTGTAAAATAACTTGTTGGAAGCCATGAAGGAAGCAACCTACTTGACTCCAATACCCTTAGAAAGGCACTTGTCAAACCTCACTCTTTGACAAGTATCTTCAAAACCAAACTCCAAACCATTTCCTACTTGATTACCCTACTAACTTTAAGTAGTTAACTAACCTAGATTAGAGATACTAATAGCCACTTAATTACTGCTGATAATTCATTGTTACAACCATTGTTTGCAGTCTATATTAGGCTACCTACCCGGAATTTGTACAAGGAGAGTTATTATCAATATATGTTCAAGTGTTTGTTCAATTCCCTCAGCAAAGTAAATTTCTAAAGCTCATTTACTGTTGTCATTACTTCTATTTTACTGTTGTTACATTTAACTTAGACAACCTGTTTAAATCCGATTGTTGGTTGATATATTGAGAGAACTCACATAAAGACAAATCATTATCATTGATGCTTTAAATTCTTTTTCACATTGTTCACATAAGTGCATTCTTGTTGATACAAATTTGCAGTTGCTATCATTTACTTATAACTATCATCTACTTGTCATTTGTTGCATACATAGACAACCAACATATATTCACAAGTTTACTGTCTTGTTGAAGCATCATTATCATTTGTTATTGCCTTTAAGACCTTTTGTTGTATTGGTAAGGGGCAGTTACACTTTATATTTCTTTTGCTTCATCCTTCAAGATTTAAACTTGACTTGAGTAACCTAGAGAGAGGGGTAGTTTACGTATCATTTATTTCCATTCATCAACCCACTAGGTCTAGGGATGTCTCCCTTGGAGAAGATTTTTCCTTCTAAATAGAAACGAGTATCATGTTTGGGTGACAATGACAGGATTACCCTCGTGTTACACCAATCTCGGCCTACTTGGATTTAGTCTTTGGGAAAATACATATTGTACAATAACATTTTTGGTGCCATCGTCTGGGAAAATATAGCCAATAGTCCTCAACGACACTTTTTCAGTAAGTCTTTCCCTCAAAGCCTTCATCTTATGAAGCTTACCTGGCGAATCTACTAAGGGTGATTCCCTCACTCTCTTTGATAATCTGTAAGAGAATATATGAAGATTCCATTGACCTTTTCCAAGGTTCCACCTTACTCTCAACTTTGTGATATTTCCAAGATATGGGATCATGGCTCCATGGGAACAAATGTATCCAACTATTGATTTAAAAAAAATTCAACGATGCCCGCATTATTTTGACATAAAATTATTAAACAACTCTCCAAGATTTGGAGGCCTCCCAATTACTCACATTGTATAATTCTTGAAGTATATAAGTGAGATTTAATTTTAAGGGGAGGATGTTCTGGTAAAATTGTTCATACTTTCTCTGTCGTCCTTTTTGCAATATTGGATTAAGGGTTGTTGCAAAGATAAGGATACACTATCTTTCGTAGACTTAAGAAGTTTATTATCTCAATCTTTCAGGTTGGAGCCAAATGACTTAAGCATGGCCCCGACGGGCCCCTCTTTTCTTCATTGTAGTAAACATATCACCAACAATAGTATCCATCACACGAGCCTGGTCCTGAAGTAGCGGTGAGTCTTGCTCCATGAGGTAATGAGTTTGGGTATCACAATAAGTATCACTCTGATTTTTGAAGCACTTGAACTTGTTGTATTTGAATCCTTATTCATTTCATGACGTTTTATTTGAAACTATGCTCTTTGTCTTGTTCAAAATCGGAAGTGTGACACAGTGCCCTAGTAAGTTGATTTCCCTTTAGGATGGGTTTCCACTGGGTGGATATTTGAAGAGTCATCGTCTGTTCCCTCCATAATTACAACTTTCCATCTTTATTCCTTCCATATCCCATTTCCTTTTTGGGCATTAGGATTGGCTACACTATGAAGGGTTGTACCTTACCTCGTGGGAAGAAGGGGATAAATGCCTAGAGAGTAAAAGTAGTTGGCAAGAGTTAAAAGCCAATTTTGAAACCTTCAAGATGCTTCACCCATGGATCCCCAAGAAAGCACTAAAACTTTTCTCAATAAGAAAAGGGGACCCACAAGATAACATAAACACTCAAAGTACTAGTTTATGGATAGGAGGCCCCATCACAAGCCATCCTATTATGACCATGGATATGTAGCGGTATGACATTACCACCCATCTAGTCACCAAAACAGGGTAGTGGCTCTTGGTGGCATAGCCAAGAGAAAGGGGGTGAATTTTTTGTGGATAACGTTGTCACCTCTAGTGATCAAGCCATGACAGTGACCCTCGACTATTCCATTGAAGTACAAGAGAAAAAGATCAAAAGAAATAAAGCTAAGAATAAAAGGCAATGAATGGGCTAGGAAACAATTGCATCCATGACAAGGTGCAACTCACCCTCCACAAAGGAATCCACAGGTAAGAGTCTACATTTTCCTGTTATCACATCCACCCCATGCCCAAATATTTACCCAATGCCACCTCATACACTTACATGAATTGAACTAGATTCTAAATCGGAAACACCCCAAAATTAAAAGAGGTTAGCCTAATAGGACACCTTGAGACTCTCTCCAAAACTAACTTGTCAAATTGCATAACGAATTTGAGAAATTTTTTGGGGTTAAGGGGGGTTTGATGCACATGTTTGGGCAATTTAATTATTCGATGTGATTTACATGCTATGATGCTTGTGACTTCTGAATCCCTAGAGGGTGTACTTGTTGTTTCTGCAGGACCCTACCTGATGGACCAGTACACATGAGGGAATGATTATCTCAGACTTTCATGGGGGCTCAAATCCCACATATGGATGATGAAACCAAAACCAGGGGTAAGAGGAGATTGAAAGCTTGCACTAGATGAAGGAAGGATGTTTCCTTTGGAGGAACTATGGAATACCTAGACCTAAGGTCTCATACTCCTCCCACTTGAACGTTGGCCTTGGGAGGCCTTGGACATCACATATGCAACCCTAGACATCACTTATCAGCTGGGGTTGTCACCTTGGAGGCATTCATGAGGCTATTGGCACATGTGGGAAAATTTATGGCCTTTGGAGGCCCAACGTTTCATCTCCTTTGCCCAACATCCCACACTTGAGGCCCAACATCACCCTAGGAGAGCATGATGTCACTTTTGGAGGCCTCTTCAGATGCAAATTGAATTTATTTTGGTAAAAATGTAATTTTGTAGTAAATTCACCAGGTTGGCCCTCATATTTTGACCTAAAATAATTAAAGGTCAAATTTTGGTATAAATAAACATAAAGTGACATTCATTTTCATTATAACTCTCACTTGGGAGAGTGGACGTCTAAAATTTTCTCCCTACTAAGAGTTATTAGATGAAATAAGGAGGGAACTACTCTTTTAAGGCTTGTTTTTGGCACTTGGACAAATTTTATGAAGTTTTGTGACAATCTTGCATGGTTTTACATGATTATTCTTGGTGCAAGTAAGTAGATTTTTACTTTGTCATTGTAAATGGTTATGGAAATGGTTTGCTTTCTCATACAAGATTATGAAATTACATGTTTTAATTAATGCTTGAAGTAAGAAACTTAAAGTGTTAACTTTCTTGCTTTTCATTTGCCTAGCTTTATTGAATTGATCTAGTAACTAGTGAAACCCTAGGGCCCTAAAGTGCTATCTCTCTAGAGGCTTATACTTAGTTATTGTGCAAAGTACTTTTCATCCATATAAATCCAAGAAGAAGGAGGTGCTAGGGCCTAGAAGTGCCTACACCGTAGCTTCCTAATTTCTTAAGTTCAAACCTAGGAGGACTTAAGTTGATACTCCTCCTAGGTCTTTCTCCCTCTTGGATTATGTGTAAAATCACTTGTTGGAAGCCTTGAAGGAAGCCGCCTACTTGACTCCATTACCCTTAGAAAGGCACTAGTCAAATGTCACTCTTTGACAAGTATCTTCAAACTCAAACTCCAAACCATTTCCTACTTGATTACCATACTAACTTTAAGTAGTTAACTAACCTAGAATAGAGATACTAATAACCACTTAATTACTGTTGATAATTCATTGTTACAGCCATTGTTTGCAGTCTATATCAGCCTACCAACCACCTTAAAACAACCCGTAATTTTTACAAGGAAAGTTACTATCAATATATGTTCAAGTGTTTGTTCAATTCCCTTAGCAGAGTACATTTCTAAAGCTTGTTTACTGTTGTCATTAATTCTATTTTACTGTTGTTACATTTAACTTAGAAAAATTGTTTAAATCCAATTGTTGGTTGATATATTCAAATAACTCACATAAAGACAAATCATTATCATTGATGCTTTAAATTCTTGTTCACATTGTCCACATAAGTGCATTCTTGTTGATACAAATTTGTAGTTGTTATCATTTACTTATCACTATCATCTACTTGGCATTTGCTGCATAAATAGACAACCAACATATATTCACAAGTTTACTGTCTTGTTGAAGCATCATTATCATTTGTTATTGCCTTTAATAGCTTTTGTTGTATTGGTAAGGGGCGGTTACACTTTATATTTCTTTTGCTTCATCCTTCAAGACTTAAACTTGACTTGAGTCACCTAGAGAGAGGGGTAGTTTACTTATCATTGATTTCCCTTCATCAACCCACTAGGTCTAGGGATGTCTCCCTTGGAGAATATTTTTCCTCCTAAATAGAAAAGGGTATCCTGTTGGGGTGACAGTCACAAGATTACCCTCGTGTTACACCAATCTCGACCTACTTTCATTTAGGCTTTGGGAAAATACATATTGTACAATAACATTTTTTCTGCCGCCGTCTGGGAACACTGAGTCAATATTCCTCAATGACACTTTTTCAGTAAGCCTTTCACTCAAAGCCTTCATCTTATGAAGCTTACTTGGTGAATCCATTGAGGGTGATTCCATCACTCTCTTTGATAATCCTTAAGAGGATATATGAATATGTTTCAGGATTAATCCGTAAGTGCGGACACAAACTGATCTCCCTAGATCTAGCCGGATCTAGAACAAAGCAGGACAGAATAATACTCTTTCCATAGATTTATACTATTGAATGAACTAGGAGGAAAGGATCATGTACATACCTTATGAACACTTCCTTGGGTCTCTGTTGTACCAATTCCGCTCCAATGCTCTTGCACCGTCAAGATCACAATAGTACAAACCAATCGAAGTGAAGACAATTCAATATATTCAACAGCTAATCTATACATATGATCAAGAAGTTATGTGATAAAGTGACATTGGCTTTATGGGAAAGAGACATATTACTGTATTAAATTGATAGAAANCCTGAGCCTTGATGTTGTAGATATCCTTTCGATGGATCCTAAGTCTAACACACACACTTGCTCATGCATGAAGAAGATCAACCACTTTTGATAACCTGTTTGGTGTCTCTAGCTTCTGTAGCATCAGTTCTTCATACAATCTTGCACTAATTCTCCAATCAATCTCTTGCTAGTTTTCTTACTCTAACCTTTCCATGAGCATTCCCCTCAATTTATAAGAGAGAATAGCTTAGTTACTTGGATAGGAATGATCCCAAGATATCAGGAAAGCCAGTACTTAGATAACCATTCGAATGCCAACCCATTATTCTAGAAGATTCCCTTCTAGAAAGTTCGAGAATTTATCTTTTTTCCTTCCTTTAGAAGATGTTCGCACCCTAATAGTTAGGTACAGTGTGAACCCCTTGCACTCCAACTTAATTCAGCCTGCGAGAATCAAGCATTCTCACAGGAAAATATATAGATAGCCTGCGAACTTCCCTTAAAAATATGATTTTTGGAAGCAGACAAAGGTAACTTTTCTCAGGAAAGTGTTCTAGTGAAGAGCTTGATTTTTCCATCATCATTACATCATCATGAAAACCAAAATTGTGGATAACAGAATTCCCCCAAACGTCTGAGATTGGAACTAGTGACAGTCGATAGACTTTGTAAGCTGCATGTGTGTGTCAAGAACCAAGAGCACATCTAATCGGAAATATGCAAACATTCCAAGCATCTGCAGAATATCATATATACCAATTCTGAGGCAGGCATTCCCATACTCAGAT
>JASDQU010364426.1:10439-21764 GCA_032191745.1 Picea mariana
GATGTAGATTTTGTTGTCTGCACTTCCTTTTCTGAACCTTGCCTGCTACAGATACTTATCCAGTCTAGAGTAACATGCTCTAGGAGCCTGTTTTAGACCATACAAGGCCTTCTTTAATTTGCATACATAGTCTGTGTTCTCTGACAACTGAAATCCTTCTGGTTGTTCAATGTAGACTTCTTCTTCAAGTTCCCCATTCAGAAAAGCTAATTTTATGTCCATCTGATATACTTTAACATTTTTGGAGCATGCATAAGCTAAAAGTAAATGGATTGCTTCCATTCTGGCAACTGGGGAAAATGTCTCTTCAAAATCGATTCCTTCAATCTGTGCATATCCTTTACATACCAATCTATCTTTTTTCCTTGTAACATATCCATCTTCATTCAATTTATTCCTGAAAACCCTTTTTGTGTTGATCAGATTCTTATTCTTTGGTCTTGGAACCAATTCCCAAGTGTCATTTTTCTCTATTTGATCCAATTATTCATCCATGGCCTTATTCCAAAATTCATCCTTGATGGCTTCTTCAAAACAGTTTGGTTCAATTATAGATAAGAGTGTTAGGTGTGTTTTTTGTGGTGAACATATTTTTCTTCTAGTCTCAACTCCTGCATCTTTGTTTCCAATAATCTGATCTAAAGGATGATTCTTCTGTACTCGTTTGCTAGGTGTCTTTGGAGATACTTTCTGAACTTGCTCTTCTACTTCTGTCAGATTCTCTTCATATTCATCTTCCTGTTCTACTTCTTTTTCATCTTCTTCTTCGAAAAGTTGTTCCATTGATTTGTTTTCATTATGGCCTGCCTGTTTCATCAATTGTTACGTTGATGCTTTCCACAACTTTGTTCAATATTATATTGTAACACTTGTATGATTTCCTTGTACTTGAGTAACCAACAAGTATTCCTTTGTCCACACGAGAGTCAAACTTTCCCATTCTACCATCTTCTCTTTTGATGTAGCATTTGCTTCCAAAAAATCTGAAACGCTTCACATTTTCTTGTCTTCCTTTCCATAGCTCGTAGGGAGTTTTATCAATGTTGTTTCTAAGAATTACTCTATTTTGAATGTGAACTATTGTATGCACCACCCATGTCCAAAATGTATCTGTCAATTTGGAATCCATTAGCATTGTTCAATCCATTTCTTGTACTGTCCTGTTCTTTCTTTCAACAAATCTATTCTTTTGAGGTGTCCTAGCAACAAAGAATTTCCTTTTTATTCCATGACTGCTACAGTAGTCCATAAATTCCTTTGAAGTGAACTCTCCTCCATTATCAAATCTCAAAAGTTTGATTCTTGAATCCATCTCATTTTCAACCATTTCCTTGTAGATCTTGAAGTTTTCAAAAGCTTCTGACTTGTTCTTGAGAAAGCAAACTGCAGTCATTCTTGTATAATCATCAACTAATAACATAAAGTATTTTTCACCTTTTAAGCCCTTTGTTGTAGTTGGTCTTGTTATCACACAATTTGTAGCTAGGTCAAGAGGCTATAAGATGGAGGTCCAAAAATGTTTGAGAGTGTTTTAGATCCAATTCTACTGCAACGTTGGAAGTCTTAGATCAGTGTCTTAGGGTTAATGCAGTGAATTGAGTAGAGGATGAAAGGGTTGAAGGAGGACGGCTAAGGACTAGAGGGAAGAGTTGTGAAGTGTTGCTATGGCAGGGCCTCGGAATCGAATCCCTAGGGGAGAGAGGCTCACTCCTGTGTTGCTAAAGCAAGGCATCGTGATCTCTTCTCCTTCCTTAGGTTGACTTGGAAAAAATGGCTAGCATAAAGGGTAAATCAAGACAATAGAGTGTAATGAGGGAGAGTGTTGCTAAAACAAGGATCTATCACCAAACCCTATAAGACAAATGATCATAGGTGTAGATAACCTAGGCCTGGGACATATCCTCCTTGACCTTTGGAAAGTATGGCTAGCAATAGGGGAAGAAAAGGAGAAGAGTGTAGCAAAGGCTAGGCTCTTTCCCTTCTTCAATGGCTGAAAAGTTTCTCTTTTAGGGGACTTGAGACAAGGACCTACTTGTGTGCTTATCACCTAGGGTTTTCATTCAACAAATTATAAATACATGTAAGAAAGTATGACTACAACCATTCAATTAAGATTTTTTTGCAGAAAAATACTTACAATTCATCAAGAAATAACCATGCAAACCCTAGTTGTAACACCTTCCTTCAAGAGAAACACCATAAAATACCAAGAAATGCCTTCCTTCAACAAGTGAGCCTCACTAAACCAGCAAAATACCCAAGTAGGGCCCTAAAAATTAGACCTCACTAATGAGTGAGTGATGATTTATCATAAAATGAGTCCAAAACTCCTCAATATATAGTGTATCAATGACCTAATTTACTTTTAGGTCATAAAAAGGCCGACAAGGCCATAAAAACAAAATCATATTATTTCTACATTAAATTGTCAAATTAAAACCCTAATTTAGCTACAAAGAAGGTAAAACCCCCTTCAAGGGAGGCACTAGCCCCTTCTAGCGCAAATGAGACATCCAGGAGAAAAACGTTAGCCCCCTAAGGGCCTCTTCAACATGCCACACATGCCACTGCTGCCCAGTCTACCTCTAAAAATTTCCATGAAGCTGGATGTTGTCATGGTGAAGATGGGGATGTCCTAATCCTTCCAAGGCTAGTGTTCCACTGAAAAGGGGTCATTTCCCCTAGGTCAGGCTCTGCCAAAGTGCCTCTGATGGAACGTCCTTTTCTTCTTCGGTGAAAAACCCTAATCAACCACCGTCCTGTCTCTGCCCCCTGATGGGGTCTCAACATCCATCTGGTGGGCTCTTCAGCCCCATGGAGGTCCAAACTAATCATCTCCCCATGTGTACCAGTCCAAATGGTACCTGTCCATCGGGCATGGTCCTGCACATCAAAATCTACGCCCTCCATGGGCTCATCAGTCACTAGGATTATAGCAATGTTAATCACATTTCATCATCAATATTATCAAACATATGCATAACATCCTAATACATCAGTCAATATCTCAAAGGCATTACAAAAACCCACAATACAAGATTGGAGAGAAAGACAATACGTCCTATTGGGGTAGTCTAGGAATTTTAGGAAGGGATTGACAAAGATGTATCAGACGACTGGAAAATTCTCAAGGGAAAGTTGATAAACTGATATGATAAACTTAAGCTTGTAGTATTCAACCAACCCTTGGACTCTAGGTTTTTCCCCAGAGGAAACTTAAAATCAAAAACATACTTCCCAATCACACCTATAGAAACATAACAAGGTGAAGTAATCGGAGGTGGTTGGGGAAAGTCGTCACAAGGATCCTCCTTTAATCTAAGAAGGTCCTTACTTTTATCAAGACCTAAGCATGACAGTGGTTGATAATCATCTTCATGGAGACAATCCAAGTGCTTAGATGGGTACTCATCAAAAACCTCAAGGTAAGACTGAAAATCATCATGAAAACAAGGTACTAGGTCATCTTTGGGTGTTTGAAGCATACGAGTAAAAATTTCATTTCCTTGTTGCCACTGATCAAGAGTAATTTGTTGTGACAATTCTAAAGGAAACACTTGGAAATGACTCTCAATGTCATAGATAGGATCCATGTCATAACCAACTATATCCCACCTATGTCTTCCAACACGTATGAACTCATCAATGTTATCAACTATGTCACTATCTATGTCATAACATGTGGGTTTTGAAAAATTCAAGGACACATTTATTTCCTCCTTATCTCCCCCATCATAAAGTAGAGAAGCATCAAAATCTTGGGGAGGAGGGAAACCTACTGTTTCGTCTTGTGCAAGAGATTCGAGGACTTTGATGTTTTCAGCGTTCATTATTTTTCATCCTCGTGGACTGCTTCTTTGTCTTTGATTGTACAACAATGAATATTCATTTTTTTCAAGGCTTCCATTTCTCCTTCATTTTCTGAAACATGGAACAAGGTGTCAGTGGAATCCTAAAAAGGAAAACAACTAACCTCATCGTCCTTTTGTCATGCAGGAGAAACAAGCTCTTGGATTTCTTCATCAAAGGGAGGGGCATAGGTTGATACTTTATCATTTTACTCGTGTTCCATCTCCTTAGCCATGTCTCCAACAATCCCTTGTTGAATGATGGTTTGTGCCCCTTCTTCCTTGAAATCATCAAGGAAGTTTTCATGGAAAAACAAACTTTTCATACTAAGAGTACCTGAGGTGAAGAGGTATTTTATCCCAGATAAGGAGATGTTTCATTCAATTCCTGTAGCCATGTCGTAAGCTTCATCGAGCGTCCTTGGGACCTTTTTACTGAGGTTCAAGCCTAGGTGTGCCAGGATCACATGGGTATAGAGATGGACAATATACTTGTTTTAAAGACGATGGCTTCTAGGAATATGACATAGAGTGCCCTCAAACCTACTCTGGAAGTCAAATTGGGTTTCATTCTCAGCTTGTTTTATATGCTCAAATCGTTTTAGCACTACTGAGATGTCTCCCAATCTTATGCCCCATTTTTTTCGAAAGACTTGTTCTAGTTGGTTCATGGAGGTGATGCTAGCATTGGGAAGATGATCATACCATGTTTTATCATTCCTGTGAAGAGTGGTGAGAAAATTTTTCATCACTACATCTTCGGCATCATCGTTGACAGGATGGAGTCCAAAATAAGAATAAAAATTATTCACATGAAATTCAGCTCTTTCCCCATCGCTACTAGTGAATTTAGGGAGCCATCTTTCTTCTATCAGGGGCATTTGTCGTGGGTATCCAGGGATCTTACTCATGTCTAAAGGCTTGTAATTCTCGGGGTCCCATTGTGAAGTCATTGTTGGATTCGTCATTAGTGGAGTCACCAGATAGTTTTCTTGAAACTATCAAAAGATAAGGGAAAACAACCTAGTGGAGTCGCCAGGTAAGCTTGTAAGATAAGTCTCTTGAGGCAAGGCTTACCAAAAAGATTTTTCGTGTGAGGAGAATTGACTCAGTGCTCCCCGACAACAGTGCCAAAATGTTATCGCATAGTTTGTAGCTAGGTCAAGAGGCTATATTATGGAGGTCCAAACTGGCGTAACAGGAACCTATCCTACCCAATGTCACCATGATGGGAAGGTTCTTTCTCTTTAGGTAGGTGAGGCCCAGGGGAGACGCCCCCGATGACCTGGGGTTTTGAAGAGGCAAAGGTTTAAAAGGACAAAGGTAAAGTTCCCCATTCACAGATCACCACCGAAGAAGATAGTCCCAGCTAAACAACCAATAAAAAAGTGAATCCCCAATGAAGAACACCTACCTGGAAAAAGGCAACAACAAACTAATATATGCAAGCTATATTTCAATGGGTTAGTACTTCATAAGACTATCTGAAAAATGTATATGAGCAATATAACAATAAATGTTGATGAATTCAATGTTTATCAATAACAATAAAAAGATATAACACTTCACCAATAAATATTGGAACAATGTGGCATTCAATGTAACCAATCAACACTTTATTCAATAAATGCCTAAACCACCATCCAATTGCTCTTAAAACAAGACATTGTTGTAGTAAAGATGAAATATTCAAGTGTGATGTCAACAACTTAGGGTTAGTAGGTTAGAGTTAGTGTAGTTAGGGTTTCAATTCAAAAAAGGTTTGAGAGTGTTTTAGATCCAATTCTACTTCAACACTGGAGATCTTATATCAATGCCTTAGGGTTAATGGAGTCAATTTAGTGCAGGACGCAAGGGTTGAAGGAGGATGGATAAGGACTAGAGGGAAGAGTTCTGAAGTGCTGCTATGGAAAGGCCTTAGAATCAAATCCCTAGGGGAGAGAGGATCACTCCGGTGTTGCTAAAGAAAGGCCTCGTGCTCTCCTCCTTCCTTAGGTTGAATTGGAAAAAATGACTAGCATAAAGTATAAATCAAGACAAGAGAGTGTAAGGAGGGAGAGTGTTGCTACATCAAGGCTCTATCACCAAACCCTAGAAGAAAAACAACCCTAGGTGTAGATAACCTAGGCTTGGGACGTCTCCTCCTTCTTGACCTTTGGAAAGTACGACTAGCAATAGGGGAAGAAAAGGAGAAGAGTGTAGCAAAGGCTAGGCTCTTTCCCTTCTTCAATGGCTGAAAAGTTTCTCTTTTAGGGGACTTGAGACAAGGACCTACTTGTGTGCTTGTCACCTAGGGTTTTCATTCAGCAAATTATAAATACATGTAAGAAAATAAGACTACAACCATTCAATCAAGAAGTTTTGCAGCAAAATACTTACAATTCATCAAGAAATAACCATGCAAACCCTAGTTGTAACACCTTCCTTCAAAATAAGCACCATAAAATGCCAAGAAATGATTTCCTTCAACAAGTGCACCTCACTAAACTAGCAAAATACCCAAGTAGGGCATTAAAAATCAGACCTCACTAATGAGTGAGTGATGAGTTATGATAAAATGAGGCCAAAAATCCTCAATATATAGTGTATCAATGACCTAATTCACTTTTAGGTCATAAAAAGGCCGACAAGGCCATAAAACCAAAATCATACTATTTTTACATTAAATTGTCAAATTAAAACTCTAATTGAGTTGCAAAGAAGGTAAAAACCCCTTCAAGGGAGGCGCTACACCCTTCTAGGGAAAATGAGACATCCATGAGTAAAATGTTAGCCCCCTAGGGGCCTCTCCAACATGCCACACGTGCCACTGCTACCCAGGCTGCCTCCAAAAATGTCCATGAAGCTGGATGACATCATGGTGAATATGGGGACGTCCTATGCCTTCCAAGGCTAGTGTTCCACTGAAAAGGGGTCATTCCTCCTAGGACGGGCTCTGCCAAAGTGCCTCTGATGAAACGTTCTTTTCTTCTCTGGTGAAAAACCCTGATCAACCATCATCCTGTCTCTGCCCCTTGATGGAGTCTCAACATCCATATAGTAGGCTCTTCAGCCCCATGGAGGTCTAAACTGATCATCTCCCCATGTGTATCGGTCCAAATGGTACATGTTCGTCAGGCATGGTCCTTCACATCAAAAGCTACGCCCTCCATGAGCTCATCAGTCACTGGGATCATAGCAATGTTAATCACATTTCATCATCAATATTAGCAAACATATGCATAAGACCCTAACACATCAGTCAATAGCTCAAAGACATTACAAAACCCACAATACAAGATTGGAGAAAAAGACAAGACGTCCTATTGGGCTAGTATCCACAAGAAAAGGAAAGTTCCCAGGAGGACTTTATGCAATCCATGTAAGTGAGGTGATGTGGCTAGGGGATGTCCAGACATGTGGGTGAAGTGAGAGCCAAGGATGCATAATTCCATCTGTGGGTGCCTTTGTAGAAGGCGAATTGTACCTGTCATGGATGCATTTTTCCAAGCCCGTTCTTGCCTTGATTCTTTTTCTTCCTTTATTTTTTTTTATTTGCCTTTTCTTCTTCTTTTTCTTTTTATTTAAGGGATAACCAGAGGACACTTCCTTGGCATGGTGACCAGAGTTGACAGTGTTACCCACAAGTACTTTCACAGAGATGAGAAAGTTGGCTCGTGATGAGACCCCCT
Organism: Picea mariana; assembly: GCA_032191745.1. Classification (NCBI taxonomy): domain Eukaryota; kingdom Viridiplantae; phylum Streptophyta; class Pinopsida; order Pinales; family Pinaceae; genus Picea; species Picea mariana. Next base: position 17,959 of record JASDQU010364426.1, read on the forward strand.
TTACCTTGGCCATGCAACCAAATGTCACTGCCTTGGCATGGTAACCAGATGGTGGTAATGTCATACTACTAGGTACCCATGAACCTAATAGGATGGCTCATGATGAGATCCCCTATCCTCTGATTAGATCTTGTGTCTTATTTCCTGGGTCCCTCCCTTTTTTTTCTGAGAGGATTTTTATTGCCTTCTCGAGGATTCCCTAGGTGAAGCATCTCGAGGTTTCACTTTAGGCTTTTATCTTTTACCAGCTGCTTTTACCTTCTAGGCATTTATCCCCTTCTTCCCATGAGATAAGGTGCAACCCCAAAAACAGGTCAATCCAATGCCTGGACAAGGGGAATGGGATAAATGAGCGGGAGATAAGATGAAATAGTGGTGCTATGATGGGGGTAGACGATGGCTCTTCAGAAATCCCCCCAGTGGAAAACCAAGACCCATGGGCACAGGCTTGCTAGGGCACCCTGTCAATCTTCCCAAGCATGGTCAAGTGGGATAATGTAAGATCCAAGCAGTTGTTAGAGATAAAAGGAATTCAATGCATATATTTAAAAGTTTCAATGATCAAAGTGACACATACCATGATACCTAGACCAATTACCTCATGGAGAAAGAACCTCTTCTTATACAAGACCAAGCCGATGATGATGGATGATGTTGCAGCTAACAAGACAAAGTTGATAAAGGAAGAAAATGATGGGCCCTCCATGGCCATGCTTAGGTCAATCTTGCTCTTGGTACTCCATGTCTAGGACCTGTGGGCCTCGAGACATGATCTACTAGTTATCCCTAAAAATCGGGGATAACAGGTCCAACTAGATCAATGTGCACAATTTCCAGTGGTCTTGTTGTTGAGTATTCCTTTGATTTGAACCTGGTCTTTGTTTGCTTTCCTTGTTGACAATTCTTGCATAAAGTGTTGGTTGGTTTTGTGATCTGGGGAATTTCTCCAACTGCTTCTCTTTTTCTCACTTTGACAAGGTTATCAAAACGAATGTGACCCATTCTTCTATTCCATAGCCAACTTTCATCTTTCTTTCCTAGACAACACTTTTCATTTCCAATTTCACTTAACACATATATGTTGTTTTAAGTTCTTGTAGCTGTACTGACCAATTTCCCTGAACCTTCTTTTCTTATCTCACACTTTTCTGAATTGAAAGTAAGTTTATGACCCTGGTCACACATTTGACTCACACTTAGAAGATTATGTTTCATATCTTATACCAGTAGAACATTTTGTGCCTTTTCATTTTTGTTCCCAATTTGGATTGTACCTTCTCCAATGATTTTGGATGAATTATCATTTCCAAAGGAGACTGATCCAATTTTTTATTTTCGTAATGTAATAAATTTGTCTTTATCACCTGTCATGTGTTTTGAACATCCACTGTCAACATACCAACTGTGTTTCTTCTGATTATCTTGTAGAGTGACTGTGCATTCTTCATTGTTATACTGATATTGATTTCTTATCCATGTCGTTTTCTGAGGTTCTTGTCTGTGACTGTTTTTATTTTGTTGAGGTTCTTTAGGAGGGATTGTCATTCTACAATCCTTGGCCATGTGTCCAAATTGTTACATTTGTAACATTCCACTTCAGTGCTCAAAGATTCAAACTTCTTCTAACTTCTTCTTTGTGTGTCACTAGGTCTCCTTGAATAATCCCTTTATGTATAACTCTCAAAGTTGTTACTGTTCCTGTTGTTTTCTCTGCAATTCACAACTTTATATCCAATATTATTACATGCATAACATAAACCAAAAAATATAGTTTGATACCTAGGAGTTGAAGATCCTATGAAAGGAGGTGCTCTTATGAATCCTTCTTCTTCTTGAGGCCTATCTATCTGTTGTTGATTATGAAATTTGAATCTTCTTGGTGGAGGCGTGTCCCTGTAATATTCCTTGTATATATTCTATCTTATTTGATTGTTTCTACATAGCTCTTTGGATTTGTTTATTGCTCTATTTTTTTGGAGCTTGATCCCTTTTTTGTCTGATTGTATCCAAGTCTGGACTTGTCAAGATGAGATTTTTGACTATTGATAATGTCATTCAGAACTTTTGTGCTATTTTGCATATTTTTCTTTTGAATATACTTTCTTAGTGTGACAACCTCTGCTTCCAAGTTTCCAACGATCTTTTCCTTTTCTTATAGTTTTTCTTTGAGTGTTTCTTCAATTATGTTATCTTCTTCTATTTGAACCTTCAATTTTGTGATAATTTGTTCTAGTTCTTGAGTGTCCTTTTACTTGTCTAGTTCTGCTTGTAAGTTCTTGTTTTTATTCTTTTCTCTTCTGATAAAATCTATGGCACACATTAATTCTTCTCGATAATCAACTTATGCCTCTTCAATTTCTTCTTTGACTTCTTCACATTCTTCTTCGGCTTCTTCATATTCTTCTTCAGAGTCTTCTTTGTCAGAGTCTTTTACTGCCATGAATAGAACTCTTCTTGTCTCATTGTCACTGACTTCATATTCATCTGATGATGTGATGTCTTCTTTGGTGTATAAGCTTTTCTTGAAAATTTTATTTGTAGTTCTTTTGCCTTTATATGTGTGTTTTCGTTTTGAGTAACCTTCATCATTTCTCTTTTTCTTATGAGGACATTTGTTAGCAAAATGACCAATACCATCATAATTAAAACAAATTAAAGGGAGCTTACCTCTATACCTACCATTGTTTCCCTTGTTCAATCTTTTGAAAAAGTTGGCCACTTCTTCATCATCTTCCGAGGCGTCACTGTTGCTGCTATATTCTTCTTTTTCCTTTTTCCTTTTTCTTTTGCTTTGATCATTTGGATGCCTTGAAGGCTCCTTCTTTTACATCTAGCTTTTCCTTCTCAGTTCTAATTTCATATGCTGTGAAGATTCCATACAGTTCGTCCATGCTTATTGAGTCCATGTCCGATCCTTCTTCTAGTGTTGATATCTTAGGGTTGAATCTCATGGGAAGAGATCTTAGTATCTTTTGAACAATTACAGATTCTTCAATTTCTTCTCCCAATCCTATGATTGCATTCACTATTTCATCGACCCGTAAGAAGTAGGCTGTGATATCTTCATCTTCCTTCATTTTTAGTTGTTTGAATTGACCTCTGTAAGTCTAAACCTTTGCTACTTTGACTTTTGTATCTCCTTTATAAATATTTTGAAGCTTGTTCCAAATCTCTTTAGTGGATTTACAGTGTGCAACTTTGGTGAATACCCTATCACTGAGATCATTTAAAAGTGCATTTGTGCCTTTGGAATTATTCTCGCCGTTTTTACTTCTTTTTCATTTGTTGGTGGAACAACTGGTGTTGTGTATCCATCTACAGTTGATTGCCAAACTTGAAATCCTTGTGCATGTATATATGTCCTCATCCTTATGCTCCAAAAAGAATACTTTTGTTCATCAAACTATGGTATTCCATTTTTATGTGAGTCGGTACTCTCCATGATCTACCTTTCAGTGGTTCAACTAATTTCTGAAGGAACCTTCTCTGATACCAATTGTTGGATTACGGAGAGGGTGGGTGAATCAGTAATAGATAAATCTAATCCTTTTTAACCATATAATCCAAGTGTTATATCAATGAAACATTATCATCCAATAAATACAGAGTAAATAAGAAATGAACAAATGAACAAACATACACATACACAATACACCTGTGTTTTACGTGGAAACCCAAATCAGGAGAAAGCCACTGAATGATTTTTCTTATATGTCTTGAAGAATTACATTCATTGGAAGCACCAATTTCCTTTGTTTTCCAGCTGCAATTGGAATGAGGCTCCAAACCCTTAGTTTCTTAGGCTA
>JASDQU010364428.1:0-10213 GCA_032191745.1 Picea mariana
CTCCTATGCTAGTCAACTGGACTAAAAGTGTATTAAAAGTATTTAAATGATCAACTATTTTCTTACCTTCCTTCATGCGTAAATTGTACAATTGTCTTTTCAGGAAGATCTTGTTCATCAAAGATTTCGTCATATATAAGATTTCCAGCTTCATCCACAAACTGACTGTTGTATTCTGTGAGACAATGTTGAACAAAACATCATCGGCCAAACACATATGTATGGCACTCATTTCTCTCGCATAGATCTCTTCCCACACTTCATCTGAAATGGTCGCGGGTTTGTTTGATTTTCCCAAAAGCGCCTTCACCATGCCTTGTTGCATGAGCATATTGTGCATTTTCACCTTCTAGATCTCAAAAACAAAATTTCCATTGAACTTCTCAATTTCAAACTTAGAACTCTGAGTTTTTGCCATTTGTAGAAGAAAAAATTCCAAAAACCACTGCTTATAAAACCAAGCCCTTTATATGGAAAGATAACATTATACTTAAATATTAAACCCAAAACTAATGGTGAAAAGGTTTTTAAAAATATTTAATATCCTTTATATGACATCCACCTTTAAACATCCACTCACTCTTGAATTGTTCATACTTTAAAAAATTCACTTTTGAAAGCCACATACCATGGAATTAAAGCTCACGACCCTCTCATGCATAATAAGACAAAGTGGATCCTCCACATTTTTATGCATAAAATATTCAGGAGCTTTTAAAGAAAAGATTTATCCCGTACACATACCATTCACACCTTTCATGTCCTTGTTGTTAAATATATTGTACCCTCAACAGACTAACCGTACACTGCCAGCTGTACTGGACAGTTGTACTTTCTATTTCTATCTTGCTTGAGCATATATAAGCTCAGCTATTTCCTATTGTTTGTATTTCTTCAGAACACTTCAGTTCTATGTTCTGTACTTCTTCATACATTTGAATATACTATTCTTTTCTCTCTGCATTTTCTCTTTGCTTCACAATTTATCATGGTATCAGAGCTTCAACAGTAAGCCTCTTCACACAGTCGGGAGAGCAACACGACCCTCACAGCGCAGAGCTTACACACATCTTGAGAGCATGCGACACAGTCCTTTCACAAGGCTTGGAGAGCTTTCCGTAATACTCTCCGAAAGATCTCCGTAAGAAGCTTAGAACGCAGAAGAAGAAACTTGCACAATTTTTCAAAGAACCATCAAAGATTGACGCAGAAGAGCTACAGAACAGAAGAAGCTTAAAGAACTCGAAGAATTTGTTCACATTCATTAAAGATTGCTGCAAAAGGCAGCATCGTTTAAAGATTTCAAGAAATCGCTCAAATCTGTCAAAGATTGGAGCAGATAACGAAGAATTCGTTTTTTTTTTAAATCTTTGAAAGATTCACGAATTTTTTTTCGCAGGAGAAAATTCCATTAAATTCGGGAAAGATCGCATCAAACACGCAAAGAACAACCATTAAGTCTGCAAGATTCATCTTGCAAACAGATTCGAGGCGGGAAATCAGTATAGAAGGGAAGAAGGAGAGCGCGGAAAAGGCGAAAGAATTTCAGCCATCAGATCTTGAACACAGGCCCGACAGTCGTTGGATCAACGAGAAGGTGCACGAGGTTTAGTCCTCCGCAGTGCACAGGAGTGATTTTGACTTGTGAAGTCGCGAAATCACGACGTCATCTTGACCGTCCGATCAAGAGACACGTGGCGAGATCCTATTCCATCACAAAATCGAGAATCGGGAGTTGGACGAGTGAAAGAATCTGCTCTCCAAAAACTCCAATACGAGAAATCGCGAAATCCCGAAATGATCACAACCGTCCATTTCAGAGGACAGGTGGCAGCAGATCAACGGATCGTCATATCGACATTTCAGAGTTCGGGGTTTTCAAAGACCATTGCAACGGGACCTCGCAACTCGCAAAATCGCGATACACGATATAGCGATACGATCTCAGTCGTCCGTTTGTCTGGACACGTGGCGAACATCATAGCGCCCGTCGGCAAATCAGCATTCGGGATTTCAAGTTGTCAAAGAAATTTGACATCGCAACTCGCGAAATCGTGATACGTGAAATCTCGATCAGATCTCAGCAGTCCATATCTCCCGGACGTGTGGCGCAAATCCAGCGACTCGAAAAATGTCCCTAAGAGCNGCGTGGCAGAGATCGAGGCTTTCGGGAAAAGTCCCGATAAGCGAGTTCATCGGCTTTTTGGGATTTGGCAAATCGTGGATCTAGGAGACGAGAAGTCCGAAACATTTCAATCGCGATATCTCGAGGAGAAATTAGGACCATCCATCTGTTAAGACACATGGAGGCGATCAAAGCGATTTGGGAAAAGTCCCGACAAGAAAAGGTCATCGGCATTTCGGGATTCGAGAGACCAAGAGGTTGCACATTTAAATCGCAAAATCGCGAGAAGGAATCACGACCGTCCATCAGTTGAGGACGCATGTCGCAGATCGAAGCCATCGGGAAAAGTCCCGACAGGACAACGCCATCAAAAAATCGGCGATCGCGAAATCAAGGAGACAGAGAACCTCGACATCAGAAATCGTGAAATCGCGATTCGCGATATCCCGATACGATCTGGACCATCCGATCACTGCACGATCTGGACCGTTGAAAAGTCCAAAGGCAATTTTTTCACGTTTCGACGATTTGTAAGCCAAAGAAACGGGAAAATCCCGTAGCGCTTTAAAAGAAAGACGCGTGGTCACATTGCAAGGAGACCAAAGGGCCAATTCAAGCCCGATAAGCTCCCCTCGTCCATTGGAACATCGACATTTCTGAGATCGGAGGTAAATACAAATTTTCTCCCTCTATTTTTTCAGCACTTTTTCTCTATATGGCATCATCTAGCAATCTCGGCCCAACTCAGGGTCCGATTCTTCTTGGTAAGAATTACAAATTTTGGTCTCTTCGAATGAGGTCGTTCTTACAAGCACAAGAGTGCTGGGAACCAGTGGATCTTGGATATGTGGAACCAGATCCAGCCGCCCTCACTACCATGACAAATGCGCAGAGAATTGCTCAGGCAACTCTGAGGACAAAAGAAAACAAAGCGAAATTCTGGATACAGAATTTGGTGGGTGATTCGATTTTTTCGAAAATCACAGGAGATGGTACTTCCAAACAGGCCTGGGACATCCTCAACACGTCCTACCAAGGAAATGACAGGGTAAAAATAGTTAAACTGCAATCCTTGTGGACACAATTCGAGACTCTAAGGATGACAGAGTCTGAAACAGTAGATCAGTTCATGACCAGATTCATGGGCATCGTGAACCAGATCAGACTCATTGGTGAAACCATCACTGATCAACGAATTGTTGAGAAAATTCTTAGAAGTCTTCCCAGGAAATTTGAAATGGTTGTAACAGCCATCTTTGAATCGAAGGATTTGTCAAGATTTTCAATAGATGAACTAATTGGTTCTCTGGTGACACATGAGACAAGACTACATCTCACAAATGAGTCAATCTCAAATTCCTTCCAATCTCAATTCTCATTCAGAAGAGGGAAAGGCAGAGGAAGAAGTAGAGGAAGAGGGAACAATCCAGGTAACCCTCATACCAATGGAGGAAATAGACAACAATATCCCACTCAGAACTTCCAAGGTCACAGAAATCAACAACACAATCAACTTCAGAATTTCCAGCCTCAAAGAGGCAGAGGGAGAAGGTCGAATGACAAATCCATCATTCAATGTTTTTATTGCAAAAAGTATGGGCACTATGAATCTGAATGCAAAAAGAAGGAGGCAGATCAACTCTCAGGCAGAGCACATGTGTCAAATCACACGGGAGAAAACTCAAGTGGTATGTTTCTCTCATGCCACAAAACTGAACAACAACCTAAATATCTTTGGTTGCTGGACAGTGGATGCAGCAATCACATGACAGGTAATAGAGAATTACTTTCCAGCATTGATTCTTCAATTTCATCTGATATTACCCTTGGAAATGACTATTTAGTGAAAGTTCAAGGAAAAGGAACTGTTCCTATTCTTACTAAACAGACTGTAAAGAAAGACATATGCAATTTCTATCATGTTCCAGACTTAAAACATAATTTGTTAAGTGTAGGACAACTCATTGAAAAAGGATATAAGGTACTTTTTGAGGGAGTATCCTGCAAAATCTATGATAGATTGGCATTGTTTTTTAAAACGAAAGAAAATGCAAGTGTTCCCTTCAATCACCTCTCCCTTCACTAGGGGTGCCTAGCACTGACTTGGAGGCAGTGCTCCCTCTATAAAGAGATGATATCCATGTTTCCTTTAAAACGATGCTCCCTCCAGTCCCTGCGCAGAGATTCTTCTCCTTGATGATGAATAATATATCTAGAGCATGACCACCTCTCTAAAAGTGATCCAATTATTGATCCCCTCAATGGATTAAAAAAAAAATTTCCACATCTCAATTGCAATCTTTTTCCACACGAAAAAATTGTTTCTTAAACAAATAGATCTGTCTCTAAAACGCATGCAGGTCCACTTGATTCGACTCACAAGCTCTGATACCTTTTTTTAATTTAAGCAACCACAGTCTTAAACTAATACGCAACAAAAACAAATCATAATCAAATATAAGATGGCAAGACAAGATCTCAAAAGTTTATGTGGTTCTTCCAACTTTGAGCTATGTCCACCAAGCAAGGTATTGGTTTTCTTATTGGTCTTAGCAATAAGACTTACAACATCTCACTCCATACATCTTATAGTCTAACCTCTGTAGGCATACATGAATTTATAGTCTTCTTCTCACAGTTGAATTCATTAATTACAAAGCAATCCAATTCTATTTATGGTTGTTTGTTTCAACAACAACCATATTCTACGCTTGTGGAAGAATGACCGTCGCCTAACCTATGCGTTGTTGTCATCGTTTAACAGCTTATTCCATAAGTAATCTTGAAATGGATTATTGCAATCTGTTAAAAAGACTTCATTGTATACAATGCTACAATAAAATATCATGGGTTACCTAATACCATAGGCTCATAAACCATGAACAAAAGTAAATATCATACACCCATAAACCATGAAATCAAAGTTATCCTAGTGGCTTAAAGACAAAATCAAAATTTACCCATTAAACTTTTGAATATAATTTACTAATTTTTTTAATAAACTCTAATATTTAAAGATCATGCAACAAATAGAATACATTACATTTTGATAAAAGGTAGGTATTCCTCTTTTTTAATAAGAAAGGAAGACTAGGTTTATATCATATATTATTTTTTTCAAAAACATGTCCATATGTCCTTAGAAAAAAGGATTGACTAATTGTGCATTATCCACATATTCAAATAATTTGAACTTAAATTTATTTTTCACAAAAATCAATACAAATTGTATTTTTTTTTTGATAAATTACACATATTATATTTGGAAAATACAATTTCAATAAAAAGAAATGGAAAAAAATTATGATAATGGGTTAATTAATTGTCCATTATCTATATACTTTTAAATAATTTGAAATTTAATTTTAATTTAAAAAATTAATATAATCCATTATTTCTTAATAAATTACACATATTTAGATTGTAATTTAACAAAAAAATTAAAATAAAGAAGAAACAATTAGTTGAACATTATCCTACTCCAAAAAGAAAACCTCTTTAAAATTCATAATATGATGTACATAGACATCTCTTAATTTTATATCTCATTAAAATTACAAACACCATAATATAAATTCTCTATTATTTATATATATATATATATATATATATATATATATATATATATATATATATATATATATATATACTTTTAGTTTAAAAAAATTAATGTATATCTTGTATTCTAAACATTCCAATGATTTGAGTTCTCTTGAAATGGTGAAAATGAGCCAACTTCTCAAAACAAACCTGCAAAATTGAATTTTTCCTCAATTAAATGAATGAACCTACCAAGTGACATAAGTTCCAATCCACAACAATGACATAGATTCCAATCCACCCCAACGCATTTCTAAAGTTATTAACTTATTCAATTAACTACCACTTCACATCCTTGATCAAATGGACCTACCACTTCACATTGTATTCCTATCTCTCCAAATGAACTACCTACCAGATGACATACATTCCAATCCACCCAAATGAATTTGTAAAGTTACTTCATACCCTCGATCAAATGGACCTACCACTTCAAATTGAATTCCCATCTACCCAAATGAATTTCTTGGGCTTGAAGTGTGGTCCCCCTTTCTCTTTCTTGTGTGGAATCATGGAGGGTCATTTGATGAATATTGATTGTGAGAAAATTTTATGTACAAATTTTTCTTTTGCATTAATATATATTTCATTAATATATGTGGAGGCATCCATCTCAGAACTCCTCCACATAATCCCTTTGGCCATGTAGTATTGATTCAAAGATCAATGCTTATCCATGCATGTTCCAAGCCAATGCTACATGATTCAATCTCACTCTCCATTTCAAGCCTTGTCATGCTTGGCATTTTCCTACAACAATTTTTTTCTTTTGCACGAGCTCCCTCTCAAACCATTTGATCAAAAAACCTTTTCCCTTATACCTATGATTTGATGTGATGAGCATATTATACAAAATTAAATGAGGTAGGGGAGACTAATCCATGACAGGATGTGCAAAATCTTAAGTAGAAAGAAACAAATTTCCCTCGAGGAAACCCTTCCAGGAAAAAAACCCACACTCCAAAGCAAGATCAATGTATTCTTTAGCAACCAGTAATGGTTACAATACACTTTCATATATGTGCTTATGAGTTATATGTAGTGACCACCTCCTTCTTGCTTGGTTCTTTACACCAAATAAGACCTACACTATGCACTCAACAACTACATACGGCTTATTCCATTAGTAATCTTGAAATAGAGTATTGCAATCTATTAATTAGTAAACTATAATATTTAAAGATCATGAAATACATTGCATTTTGATAAAAGGTAGTTATTCCTCGTTTTTAATAAGAAAGGAAGACTAAGTTTATATCAGATTTAATTTTTTTTAAAAACATGTTCATATGTCCTTAGAAAAAAGGGTTAATTGTGCGTTATCCACATATTCAAATAATTTGAACTTAAATTTATTTTTCCCAAAAATTCAATATAAATTGTTGTTTTTTTTGATAAATTACACATCTTATATTTGGAAATTACAATTTCAATAAAAATAAATGGAAAAAAATATGATAATGAGTTAATTAATTGTCCATTATCTATGGTTGAGAACATGTGTTTCATTTTAAGAGGTCACAGGTTCAAATCGGGGGTAGGGTATGTATACCTTCGTAGACTTTACAAGTCAAATCGATGGGCGGAGGGGGGTCCCTTGTCCCACAAATAAAGGGGTCTCATACACCAATTTGGTGTTAAAAATAGATTATTATTATTATTATTATTATATACTTTTGATATTTTGAAATTTAATTTTAATTTTTAAAATTTAATATAATCCATAATTTCTTACTAAATTAAACATTTAAATTTATTTGCATTGCAATTTCAATAAAAAGATAAAGCAAAGAAGAAACAATTAATTGAACATTATCCAAAAAAACCTCTTTAAAATTCATAATATGGTGTACATAAACATTTCTTAATTTTATTTCTGATTAAAATTACAAACATATAATATGATGATCATGCTGATGATGATGATTAACGTCCACTAAGACCTAATTGGTCTATCGGACCTTAAGAGGGTAAGTGATTACTTGTGATTCTTTAGAATTTTGTTTCTGTGCTCAAAAAGCATTAAGAGAAGCTTTCCAGGATCACCATACTTTTGTTGAGTTAAGAGGTTAGGAAGGTTGGTAGTGTGATCAATATTTTGAAAATGAGATCTAATATGGGTATAGGTTGGACAATTTAAGAGAAATTGCTTTTCATCTTCAACCTTCTTAGTGTCACAAAGGTGACACACTCTTTCATCCCATGGCGTTCTAGGAATTGACCAACGCCCAATTTCACTATGGAGCTAGTGAGAATTTGTTCTTATCTTAGAAATGCTTATTTTTTTCTTTACACTTGGCAAAACAAATAGATAATTTTGATCTTCTAGATTATGGTTGATTACATCTTTATAATACCTTAATTTTCTTTTTTCCTCTAACTCTTTATCACACCACATTTTTTCCTTAAATTTTGGTTTGACGTTTTTTTTAATAGTATTTTTATTCTGCAAAATGGTTTCTTCCATAATTCCCCAATAGTTTAGCCAAGATTGGGCATCTTTATGCCATCCTCGCTTGAGTCCATGGTGGTTATGACTTGATTTGGAAGCAATTTTAGGTAGCCTCTTGTCTTCCATGTTGTTTAAATTGTTCTTATACATTAGGTATCTAGTCATAGCCATGCTCTCAATAGGGGAGAGGCTAGTTTCTATGAGGAGGATGGGATAGGGCGTGTTTCCTTTAATTTTGAGATTATAGGTTATAAAATTCTTTTGTATTCGCTCTATCTTTCTCCAGGATTCACGAGAGATACTACAGCCCCATACTTCACATCCATAAAGAATAACAGGTGTAACAAGACTCTCAAAGAGGAGTTTCTTCTTATCCCAAATCCAAAGTTCAGTTGATTTACAATTGTTTTCAAGCCCATAATAAGCTTTCCATCCCCCAATAATCCTTTTCTCAATGCTATAATTCCAATTAAGCTTGTGGTGAATATCAATTCCAAGATATTTGTATGAATTCACTTCCTCCAAGTTGTTGTTGTCATATACAAAGGTATCATAAGGGATCTTATTGGATTTAATAATCATGACCTTAGTCTTATCAGTATTAACAGTCATACCCATATTGGAGGCAAAATCCTTGAGGATTATTAGTTTGTTTTCAATATCATGGGGACTCCTTGCCATAAGAACGATATCATCGGCATAAAGAAGAAGATTGATGACTATACCAGTGAGTGTAGGGCGGACACAACCTTCTTTTTCCAAACATTCTTCTAATTTATCAATGTATATGCCAAAAAGGGTAGGGGACAAGGGACAACCTTGTTTGACTCTGATATTGCAGTTAATCTCTTTTGACCAGCTCTCAGTGTTTTTAAACTTAGCAATAACGTTCTCATACATCCTTATTGCAGCAGTCCTCAACTCGAGAGGCACTTTTATCTCTTCCAACCTATTCCAAAGGTTTTTCCTAGGAACCATGTCAAAAGATTTCCTAAAGTCAACAAAACAACAAAAAATATTGGTTTTAGTATTGCGGAACTCCTCTGTAATGATCCTAAAGGTAACAAGATGGTCCACAATTGAATGATATCTCCTAAACCCGACCCAGTCTTTAGCTCTTTTACCGTGAATTTCTAGCCAAATGTTAATCTTCTTTTCCAAAATGATTCCATAAAGCTTCGCTAAAATCAGGCTAATCATATTGATCCTATAATTAGAGGGAATTTTTTAACCCCCATTTTTAAAAATAGGAACAATGAGGCTTTGCATCCAGGGTTTAGGGAAGCCCTGCTTGACTGCTAAATTGAAGAGCTTGTGTATGTGAGGGATAAGAATTGGCCCTCCGATTTTAAAAATTTCAGCTTGGTAGCCTTTAATGTCCTTAGCTTTCCCATTTGCAAGCCGCTTAACCCCGAACTCTATGTCATCTAAAGAAAAAACTCCTTCCTTTGTAGGGACAATAGAAATGGTGTCCATGGCATTAGGGAACTCGTAAAGACTTTTAAGGTAGGAATTCCAGTCCGTTAAGGGAATCCTATTATTTTCTTTAGTATTGCGTTTTAGAATTTGGCTCCAGAACTTCTTAGGATCCAACTTGTATAGTTGTGAAAGTTGTTCTTGTCTTTTCTTGATATAGTATCTTTTTTTTCTTTTAATTAGGGCTTTGTACTAATTGATCTTATCAAGTTTTAAGAGCTCATTAGAAGCATCCCTAATGGCTTTCCTAGCAATTTTACATTCTTTAACATACCAAGGGTTGGTTGTTCTATTATTCTTTTTATGGGACACCTCGAAAGAGAACTTGTTAATGGAAGTGGAAAGGGTAGTTGTAAAATTATGATACATTTCTTCAATGTTGTCCTTATAAGTTAGGAGTTTTAATTTACTATTTAAATCCTTTAAGAAAATGTAAACTTTACTTTTGTCAAACTGCAAATTCCTTTGATTATCATAATTCTCTTCAATGGTACTCCTATGCATGGAAAATTTTAGAGTTAGGGTTAAAGGTTTATGATCAGAGTCGGCTCATGGTCATA
>JASDQU010364430.1:0-11635 GCA_032191745.1 Picea mariana
GAAGGAGGTTGGACTGTATGGAAAATCCGGTTATTACCTTATCTGCATAGAGAATCTTGTGAGGATTTGAGGGGATGTAATCAAATTTTTACTATCGAGGAGACAGGTTGACAAACCATGAGTAGTCTCTCTAGGTGAGAGACTGGATGTTGTGAAGTGGTTTTTAGACCCGTGATATAATAATGCATTGTTGCATGAAGACATACTCAAACGAAAAGAGATGGGCTGCCAACTCCACCAGAAAAAGGGAAAAGGGGTTGGGACTTAAGTCTTGGGGAATATTTTAATTATATTTCTGGAAAAGTGTAAGTTATGGATATTTGTATATCCTAAGTTCCCGAGGATGGAAATGAGTCACCAAGTGGCTTAAAGCTACTTCTGAAGGTGACAGGTATCAAGTGGAAGGCATGCAATATATATTGTTGGCCTTAGTGTATTTTGGGCATTATTGCATTATTATTATGATGATTCATGTTTCAAGATATCGTGAGCAGAAGGAGGTTGGACTGTATGGAAAATCCGGTTATTACCTTATCTGCATAGAGAATCTTGTGAGGATTTGAGGGGATGTAATCAAATTTTTACTATCGAGGAGACAGGTTGACAAACCATGAGTAGTCTCTCTAGGTGAGAGACTGGATGTTGTGAAGTGGTTTTTAGACCCGTGAACATACTCTCAAGGTGAGAGTATTGCTGAGAATTGTTCCCTGGTGCATTGGGCATGAGTTGTAGGGCTCGAAGACTTTTTGTCCAGCTTGTTGTTGGTAACCCTGGGAAGGGAAGTGGGGTAGCCGAAGGATTGTTGAGCAGAGAAGGGGCACACTTCCTTAGGTGGGGGAATGCAGGACTATAGGCTAGTTGCATCAACGAGCACCTTGAACTGAGCAATTATGTTGAGAATCAAACCTTAGCTTGTTGCTATGAACCTTTTTTCCCTGATGGATTTAAGCCCCAACTCGAGGGTGACTTGTCACTGAAAGATTATAAGCAACAGATTCTATGGTTGGGAAGAACTATGGTTGAAAAGTGTGGGGGGGATGAGGGACTATAGGCTAGTTGCGTCAACGAGCACCTTGGACTGAGCAATTATGTTGAGAATCAAACCTTAGCTTGTTGCTAGGAACCTTTTTTCCCTGATGGATTTAAGCCCCAGCTCGAGGGTGACTTGCCACTGAAAGCTTATAAGAACCAGATTCTATGGTTGGGAAGAACGTCTGGGTTATGCGTGAAATTGGTGATTTCCATAAAAGATAAGTGTTCTTTATGTGCTTGTCTTGTTTACTGTGTGCATATTTGTTTATGCTTGATATGGGTTAATTCTCGTATGTAGTCACATATAATTGTTTGTTGTTATTTTGTTTAACGTTGCTTGTACATGTAAATATGGTGCTTATAGCCTGTATTTGTAGTTGTGCATGAGTATGTATGTTGATGATAGCCTTGCCTTCTAAGTTGATCTTGAGATTTTGGTTATGAATCTTCAAGAAGAGGATTGGGTAGCTGGGTGTGCAAGAAAGTATCATGTGTGCACAAAAGGATGGAATTTGTGTGTGTGTTCAATGAAATAGACTCCGTGCATAGTGAAATCCGATTTGGTGCATGGCACCAATATGGTTGTGCACACGGTTGTACTGCGTGATCAATATGTTGGTGCATGGAGTTACTTTTGTTGCTTAGGTTGTGCGAAAAAGGAGAATGTTGCTTCCACTATTATAAGTTGTGTGGCGCGACTCAAGTTTGGGCTGAGCGTGTTGCTTCAAGTGATACTACGCAGACTTGTGTTTAGAGTAAAATCTATGTAGTGAAATTTTAGAGTAATATTGCTCAGTAGTATGTTAGGGATGTTACTATTTGGATGATTCAAAGCTACAAAAGTTGAGGTTGTGTGACGTGACCCAAACTGGGGTGGCTGGGGACGCTACATTTTGCAACAAGGTGTCCTTATGGAAATCGATGAGCACCGTGTCGTTTTGTAGGACACCTTCCTATGCTATTGGAATGGACAAACAATAGTAATTTCTTGCAAAAAACACTTTAATGAGATGCAAAATTGATTTGTTATTGAGATTCACAAATGACACTAATTTCTCACAACAAACACTTTAATGGGATGCTTGTAATTTGGGTTTTGAAAGGACATTAGGAGGGGCAGATATTGAGTCTGTTGGTGTAAAGGAGGATTTGAGAATGGAAGCTCCTATTGAAGTCGGTTATATTAGAGCTTTGGGGTTGCTCANCAGATCTCTTGCAAAACATGGAGGGAAAGTACACATTAGTTTTCTATTGTGCGTTAAGCAAGGTAAGACCATATGGTTTCGAGTCCTTTTAATGGGAACCCACAAATATTTATATTTATATGATTTTTAAAAGTATTTATAGAATCGTTTTTGAATTGAGCCAGTGATGACCATAAGAAATTTATATGCTTGAATTTCATTACATGATTTGGGGAGTATTTAGACAATGTGTAATTGAATTATCTCCATTCATTTTAGATTTCTCATGTTTTGGGAGAGATTTAAGAAACATATTTATACATCCATTTTAAATTTGTTATTGTTTTTAAGAGTTTCAAGAAACATGTGGGGATGCACCATGAAAAATGGACTAGACTTTTTCCAACTTAAGGATAACATTTTCTACAAAAATTGCTCTAGACTTGACCACTGTGCATATGAAAACCTATCTCACGGCTTAACAATTTACCAACCGTGAACCAAGACCCCATTGGTATATGTTGAATTTGATTATAATGTTTGAATATACTTGCACATTGCGAATCCATCGAGCCCACATGATGCCACTTATACAATCCATATGCCTTAATAGGAATTTTGAATTACAAAAATATGCTCAAGGACTTTTGAATTACAAAAATAGGAATTTTGACTATATGCTCAAGGACTTTGGAATTACAAGAATAGGAATAGATTTTCAATGGGGTGCTCATCATGGCCGAGATCTTTTTAATTATAAAGATGGGAATGAATCTGATTTGATGAGTGGGTCATCTTTGTGCATTCAAGATCTAACGTACATTCACCAAAGTCCATGGTTGACTTTGTTACGTGCTCATTGGATATATACGATAAGTGTTCATTCGATATAATATCAAAGTCCAAGGTGTATATACAAACTATACACGATACATTTTTATTGGATATACACCAAAGTCCAGGGTGTATATATAGTTTGTTAAGCAACATTGAATGTTGAGGTAGGTATACATTTTTAGTGGATATACACCAAAGTCCAAGGTGTATATATAATTTGTTAAGCAACATTGAATGTTGAGGTAGGTACATACATCGTCAAATTATTTTAGTATATATGTTGAAGATATATCTGAGGGTGTATAAAGATGCGAATGAATCTGATTTGATTTGATGAACAGGTTATTTTTGTGCATTCAGAATCTAACATACATTCACCAAAGTTCATGGTTAACTTCGCTAAGTACTCACTGAATATACAAGATATATGCTTATTGGATATATACCAAAGTCCAAGGTGTATATACAACCTGTTACACAGCATTGAATGTTGCTACAGACCATATATACATCATTGGATTACTTTAATATATACATCATTGAATTGATATATAGATCCATATATATCTAACTGTATATATATCACCTACCACAACATTCAATGTTGCTTAACAGTTTGTATATCACTGACTATAGAAGATTAACTTGTTAATTTCACACTTCATTAAATGAATTACCTTAATATATACATCATCAAATTGATATATAGATCCAGATACATCTAACTGTATATATACCACCTACCACAATATTCAACGCTCCTTAACAGTTTTTATATTACTTACCATAGAAGATTAACTTGTTAATTTCACACTTCATTAAAGTGGAGATGTCTATATAAACCTGCATACTGTACTGATTGTTACTTTTTAAATGTTATTTTAGTTTCGTTAGCTTTTCCAGTTATCACTAGTTACAATTCCAATTCCTGCACTTGCGCTTGACTTTGAATACCGTCTAAGGAAGGAATGAGTCGATTCATTTATGAAAATGTAAATGAAAATATTAATTCTCTCATCACGAAAGCTAACCAAAATCCAAGGAAGAATAAGGCGGAGAGTTTGACTTCCCATCTCACTTGAACTTCTCTTTGCGCTATGCTTTATTCTTCATGTTCGTGATATTTTTGGAAGTAGTCAGGTGGCCATGGTCAGCGTCGGGGTAGGTTTATGATGTGATAATACATTATATTTTTAATTTTTTTTCATTATCTTTTTTATTTGGATAAGACCTTTAAAAAGGATTAAATCTATGCTCGGGAGAATGCATTCCGTGCCTTCTAAGAACATAATCCTTTATGGATTAAATCTTCCTTAGTAACCTTGCAACTTCATGTAAAATTTATCATTTCAAAAAGTAGTTGACAACCTCAAGAATATACCGAAGTGATAAGGAGCCGTTATGGTTTTTCAATGACCTCTTTTAGTTATTTTTCCAGATATTTTGTAGTTCTTGATGTCGAATGACTTCTTAGTACTCTATGGAGAAACCATGTAAGGCCATTGATTTTCCCATTTGTGATAGATAGGCTCATTCTTAATTGAAAGAGAGCTAAGGGAGGTGTGTGCATTGTTAAGAGGATATGCTACTATAATATAATTAAGAAAGAGAGCTCAGGGAGATGCATGCATTGTTAAGAGGATATGCTACTATAATATAATTAAGAAAGAGAGCTAAGGGAGATGCATGCATTGTTAAGAGGATATGCTAGTATAATATAATTAAGAAAGAGAGCTAAGGGAGATGCATGTATTGTTAAGATGATATGCTAATATAATATAATGATAGAAATTATAAATAGGATTTTTTTTTTAACTACATTTAGAGTAGCATAATATTTGGGGAGTTTTAGATGCATAAATTTTAGCATAGTATTTTGGAAATTATATATAAGAAAATTTGTTGTGATTTCTCCTTCTATAGATTTTTGAAAATAAAATGGGAATTTGGTTTGATAATAATTTCATATTATTGCCACACCAGTTTATCTTTATTAAAATTAGATTTAACTTTCAAGAATAGTCTAGAAAATTTAATGCAAGCATGAGCACAACATTGAAGTGTAGTTGACCATTAATTCAAATTAACAAAAATCATGGCAAACACATGCCTATTCTATCATTAACTACATACAAGCAAACTTTCCACCCAACCATAGGCATCCAATTTAGATGCCACACCCAATTTGGGATATGAGGCCACCAGGGAATAGAAATCAAGCTATAGACTTTCAACTCACTCAACCCAACCCAATTGGTCTCAAGCTGAGCGAATCTGCTCACTATATAACACTCCAAGTAACTCATCAAGTGATCATAGTTGCATCCACTTTAATATAGAACAAAAGGAATATATTTAATTTCTCTTCGCATTAGTCCCATGAGAATCTTCTTCCCTTCCAATGCTCTTCATTGTAGGCGAAAAAGATCCATTCCATTGATTTTCTTCTGGGGCTAACTTGACATATTAATTCTTTGGGTCTAAACATTCAATGAAAAATACTTAACAGTGAAAACGAAGGGTTCTTGAACAACATGGACTCTATGCTCATCTACAACCATCCATATCTCATCCTCGATATACAAATTACTCTTCACATCATTGATATAGTCATTTTCAGGCTTTGGATACTAGTCCCCACTAGAGAAAATGTAGTATGCAAAACTTTCGTAGTGCTTACACACGAGAATGGTGAATGTGATAATAGTAAAGACCCCCCAATCAAAATGAAGGAGAGTGTGAATTCCTCAAGGATGGAGGAATGGATTTCCATGAGGATGGATAACTCTTACACTTTCCCATGATGATTCTCCCTAGCCCTATGCCTCCATAGCCATGTGAGATAGACTTCTATACCCTTCTCCACTTGCATTTAATGATTGGCTTCTAAGTCAAAGGTGGTGGATGAGCTTTATTTAAGGAACATGATGGAAATATAGGAGTTCTTAGGTTGACAGCTTGAAATAGAGGATTACTTTTCCATGCACCCCCTTTCTTCTTCCCCTCCTCTGGACTCATAACCCCTCTCACACCCTCCATATCTAGCTTATCTCATCCTATTATATTTCAACAACAATATTTACATAGCTTTGAGCGTACTGTGGAAAGTCTACCACATAGTTTATGGAAAATATAATTACCACAATTTCATGCCTAGCCATTCATTAGCCTGAGCTTGGCCTAAGAATCCATACAAGCATATATACATCATTTACACACGAGATCATTTATTTAATTTCGCATGGTTAGACTCCTATATATATAACCATTTATTTACAATTTATAGATAATATGATCTAATTCATTCCAAAGACCAAAACCGATGTATTACATTTATAATCTTTACAAGATTGAACTTATACAATGGTTTGCACAATAAAGTTCTAACAATCCTATAACACTTTAATCCCTTTAAATTTTGTAATAATTGATAATAATATGAACATTGATCTGTCTCAATCTATAGTCTTTTGATTTAGATTCTCTTATTTGATTCTTTCTCTTTAGATTCTCTTATTTATGTGAATCATTCTTTGGAAGAGTTTGAATGACTCTGTGATGAAGCTAGCCAGTGGATCATTTTTTGCAATGCAATTGGGTACAAATATAGGTCGATTAATTTTATATAAATCAGAATATAGAGAGGTGGCTGCCATTGTCATTTGCCGAAGGGGCATCAACTCACCAATCTCATAAATTTCTCAAATAATAATATAATTTAATTTAACCTAATTCTCTTATAAATTTCTCAAATAATAATTACGCCGAAAGGCGTATATCTATTGGAGATGGGTACAATTAATGATTTTTTAATCTTAAATTCTAATTTTAAATTCTAATCTTAACTTCTTTGCATTTATAAATGCATCCGTTAACCTGTTTACTTTTTAACTTTTACCTAATCATATTAAGAAATCACTGTAACATCATATGATTGCCACGTTTAAATGATTAACTTTTAGAATTCTTCAACTGTTCGTACTTGGCTGAGATGTGAAGAGTTTGTTTTTTATGTGGGATTTAGCCACTATTTATGTGATGGACTGGAAAGTTCGCAGTTTCTTTATGCATTGGCCTAGCGTTTTCATTGGGTTTTTTTAACACGAGATTTTTTTTTATCGGCCGTTCGGCGTTAACCAGCCGCGAGTTAGCGGCTGTGCTAGTATAATTTAATTTAACCTAACTCTTATAGCAGAATCTCAGCGGAGAATTTTTATTTTAGAAAACCCCTGGTTCCCAGTTTTCCGTCAGGTGGAAGACAATCCCAAAATCCTCCATTGACACATCCAAGAGAGGAATATCCTCCACATTTAGAGACCAGCCAGGGCCACCACTCTCCAGACTTTCAAGTGGTATTGAATCCTGAAATGCCGGACCCTGCTCCGCTGTAATATGTTGAGCGTCAATGTCGCATTCCGCTTCCAAACCGGATGATGAGGACGCCGCGTCATTTTCCGAAGGCAGACGGAATTCCTCTGAGGCGAACTTGGCCGCCGCGGCTTGAATTTGCGGCGGCGATAGAGACGAAGCACAGGGAATTTTCGGCGGGGAGTGGGAAAGTTGAGTTTGGCCTTGGTTCCTCTGAGGTAGTACAGGGCAAAGTCGTATGCGCGGGCAGCCTTTTACAGGGTGTGGTAGGAGCCCAGCCAAATTCTACCACTGGAATTGGGCATTCGAATTTCTGACACCCATTTCCCCCATTTTCTCTTTCGGATTCCCTTGAACTGCAGCGACTTCAGTGAGCAGCTTTTGGGACTGCTGTGGCAACTCTGGCTTTGCGAGGGTTTGGTCATTTCGGGATTGCAGGGGAGCCGATTTGAGGACGTGCTGGTGAAGTTTGAAGTCTCTAAAGGGAGGGAGTGTGATGGTAAGAGGATTTGACGTCGGGACAAACATAGGTGCCAGTAGCTACTACAACAGATGAGGATCAGATTGTTGGCTGTAAGCCAGCGGATATATAGAGACGGAAAACGTGTTGGAGTATGCTGATGGACTTTCCAATCCCAAACACGGGAATATACTTTTGTTGGTGTTTTGTTGGTGTTATGTGAATCTGATTGGATGAGCGCATCAAATCATAGATAACTTAGTTACTTCCAGATTAAAAAAAAAAAGATTGTTTTACTTAGTTAATGAGTGCACCTTTTCTTCTAGAATATAGTTTTAATTCATGTCCCTAAGGAACTAACTCTATGATTTCAATGAACAAACTAAGTTACTGTAATATTAGATTTATTTCTATCATAAAAATATATAGAGAAAGAGATTTGATGAAATAAATGTTTTGCACAGTGATATTTTCAATTAAAATGTCCTGTAGAAATTATGTTCCCAATGCCAGAACAACATGAAAATATTTCCAAGCTTCTTGTTCTATCCAATCCATTGCAGTACAGAGTCTAACCCACCTCCTCTATCTTCTCTTTGTATTATATATTTAAAGGCCAATGAGACACACTTAGATTCCAAACTTAATACAGAAATAGACTCGTACAAAGAAAACAAATGGGCTTCGACCACATTATTATAATTTAAAAAAAATGAACAACACATAATTAATTAATTATTACATTCTATGCATTTCACCTATGAGGCGAACACATTGAAGAAATATATGTAATATTTAGCGTGGATACTTAGCGGAACCGTTTTTCAGGGGCCCACATCTAAAAAAAATTGACCAGACCAGCGATCGTTATTTCCCACATGTTTTCTAGTTACACCGACTTGTCTTTACAAGTAATCCCATATATCTGGTCTTCCCGGAATCTGCTGCCACCGGTTTTCATCGGAACGTTTCGACATGGTTGGTAGCTGCAGACTTCTTGAAGCGATATGAAGTTAGATGTGGCCACACAATTCGCAAACCCCGGGAAACCATTTAAAATAGATGATGCAAAAAACGTTAATTTTTATTTTTTTAAACAAATTCAACCTGTCATTTCAAGTTTCAGACTCGTGAACACTCAAATTTTGAATTATTTCTGCAATAATGCTTCTGTATCTTTGCTTAAGATGCTTCTTTTCATTTGGCTGAGAAGAAAGATTGATTAATTTACCAAGTCAAACCCGGGGAACTCAACAGAAAACCCTATTAAATTCTTGAACAGCAGAAAAAACAACACAAACTCTTAAATTGTTCACACTGGCAGAGGTCCAACTCAAATCGCCCGGTATGAAGAGTACAAAAATCGAGCTCAAAACGAACTTTCCATTAGGATGGTTTGGTTTTTCCAGGCTTTGCATTAGCGACCAAAGTCAAATTTTATTTCAATATTTTCACTGCACGGCCTTTCATATCCATCTATGCCCAATTCAAACCCAAAGTTCCGGACAAAAGAAAAGTCACCCTAAAAGCTTGAATTTTTCAGATTGGGAGATTCCCAATTGAAAACCACAGAAAAATCTAAAATCTAAAATTCATTAGAGAAGACCAGAGCCACACATAGAACTATCCTACTAAACAATGAAGTAATCCCAATCCAAAACTCACTATGCAGATGAAATAAAAAATAAAAATAGAAAGAAGTGAACCCCATCCAAAACCCAAATAGAAAGAGAGAGTGAAGTGAACTTAATCCAAAACCCATTATGCAGAATATACTTATAGAAAAAGAAAGATGAAAATGACAGGGTTTTAACAATAGTGGGTCTAATGGTTAAGAACATGTGTTTCATCCTAAGAGGTCACAAGTTCAAATCCAGAGGAGAGTAGGGTATGTATACCTCCGTAGACTTTACCAGTGAAAAATAGCTAGGCTTATTATTATAACAAAAATGGAGTTTTTGGAATTAAATTTAGAAAGTAATTTTCTTTTCTTTAGAAAAATTTGTTTGCCTTGAAAATGTGAGAATGTGTGATAGTGATTCTATAGCCTAGCACCTAAATGCATTTAATATTATTGTGACCTAGTTGATTTCAATGGGAGTGAAGCCTTAAGGAGGAGGATCCTTATATGACCCTTTTGTATTCTTTGCCAAATTCATGGGACAAGCTAGTAATGGCCATTGGAATCATTGTAAAGACATTAGTGCTTTGATGGGGTTGTGGTTGCTTTATTATTAGAGGAATTGAGGCAAAAGGATTAGGAATCCACAAATGAGGCCTTGGTTGATCATGGGAAATCTAAGGAGCAAGAAAGAAGAAAGAAAAACACAAATCCAAATCTCAAGGGAGACATTAGTCTCCTAGAAATTCCAAGGGAAAATGTTGGAACTGCGGCAAGGTCGGACATTTTAGAAGAGATTGTAAGGAAGAGAAAAAGAAGAATAAGAAGGAAAATAATAATTGTAATGATGACTTTGAAAAATCTTCTTGAAATGATGGTGGAGATGCCTTTGTTGCAGTTTTGGCAACCCATGTAGGTCAAAGTGCATGGTTCATAGACTCTAGAGCTTCCTTCCATATAACTTCCCATCGGCATAGTTCTTTAGTGTATGATAAATATGATGGTGGAATGGTATACCTTTGTGGTAACTCTCCTCTTAAGATAGTTGGTCGTGGTAGAGTTGTAATTGGATTTCCTTATGGTAGGGTAATTTAAGGGGATCGTTGAAGTTTTGCACATTTTGGGTCTAGCACGAAACCTACTATCAATAAGCACACACAATGGTATTGGTGTAAGATAGTCCAAGGAACTAAGGTGATCTCTATGGGTGTTCACGTGGGCACTTTGTTCCAACTTGATGTGTGCACTGTAAGAAGAATAAGAAGGAAAATAATATTTGTAATGATGACTTTGAAAAATCTTCTCGAAATGATGGTGGAGATGCTTTTGTTGTAGTTTTGGCAATGCATGTAGGTCAGAGTGCATGGTTGATAGACTCTAGAGCTTCCTTCCATATGACTTCCCATCAACACTATTTTTTAGTGTATGATAAATATGGTGGTGGAATGGTTTATACCTTTGTAATAACTCNTCTCGAAATGATGGTGGAGATGCTTTTGTTGTAGTTTTGGCAATGCATGTAGGTCAGAGTGCATGGATGATAGACTCTAGAGCTTCCTTCCATATGACTTCCCATCAACACTATTTTTTAGTGTATGATAAATATGGTGGTGGAATGGTTTATACCTTTGTAATAACTCTCCTCTTAAGATAGTTGGTCGTGGTAGAGTTGTAATTGGATTCCCTGATGGTAGGGTAAAGGGGATCAGTGACATTTTACACATTTTGGGTCTAGCATGAAACCTATTATCAGTAAGCACACACAATGGTGTTGGTGTGCATGTTGTTTTCTCTGACAAAGGGTGTAATATGGTCCAAGGAACTAAGGTGCTCCCTATGGGTGTTCATGTGGGCACTTTGTTCCAACTTGATATGTGCATTATTCAGTGTAATAGTTGTTCGATTTTTGCAGTGGAGAGATCTATAGGATCTGTTATCACTCCAGGAAACTCTCCTAAGCTGTAAGTCGGAGATGCCTGGTAACTAACTCTTTTTTGGGAAATGTTTTTCTAAATATTTGAAGTGGTTTTGTGGATCAAAATGAATATCCAAGGGCTGAACTGTGTTTCAAGACTGTCTAGAGATACAAAATCTCACAAGGCTTTCTAGCACCGTGGTCAGATAAAGTTTGAT
>JASDQU010364437.1:0-11635 GCA_032191745.1 Picea mariana
AAATAAAGAAAAAGAAAAATTAAAATTAAATACCTTTATATCACTTTAAAAATATAGCATGTAACACACTTTAAAGAGGTTTCCTGTAAAAGAATGACATTTGTTGATGGGATTCATGCCATGTGCACGGCTACATTCACCTACTTGCATGTGTATAGGCCATTGAGGCTAAGCACCATAATTGAGCTAATTTTGTTGCGTTTTGTGTATCTTGGGAAGTGGTTCCTTTGTGGTTGTGTGTCTTTAACCACAAGAGGGAAATGATTTGACCTTTGTACCATTTATTTATGTCTAATTTCACATTGATTTTATTCTAAGTCAAAAATGTGAAATTTGTCACTTAAGGCAAAAGTGACTATTAATTCACTTTGTGGGTCAATTAAGGGACATAAAGCAAACTTAAGAAACTTAACCAAAAGTGGGTTTCTAATTGAGATACTTGAGATGAGATCTCACCCATGGATTAGATATTACTAGAAATGATCTTAGCCATTGATCTCTAGGTTTGGCCTAAGGATGGCTTAAGGGGGCACATAGGGAAAATAGAGGCATTCATTGTTCACTCGATCACCTTGAGAGTTTGGTGAGGAGAAGAGAAGTGAGAAATGAGGTTTTGGAGCAGCTTGCTTGGGAGCACTTGTTCATGGAGGGTGCAAGGAAGCTTGGAGCTTCGTTAATTTGTGTGTTGAGTGCTTACTAGTGGGAGGGCGCAAGCTAGCATACACTAGTTGGATTGGAGCTATCTTAGATCTTGTTTGTGCATCATTGAGGGTGCATACAAGTGGCATATTGTATGCAAGGGATCTTCAATCAGCCAAGCGAAGAGAAATGATGCATCATTCTTCAAGCTTGGAAAAGGAAATTGAAGGGCACATTCTTCAAGGAACTTGTTTGCATAGCTTGAGAGGAGCTTGCAAAGTGGACAGGTTCCATTGTATTTACTTGTTATATATCTCAAACTTGTTTTCCTTGAGGGTTTTTTTTCTAGGGTCATGTTGACCAAAACCACAATGAGTTCATTTTTCATGTGTGCTTAGTTATTTATCAACTGTAAAGTAGTTAAAAGATCTAGAGGAGTATTGTATGTTTTAAGGTTTATGCATGTGCTAACCTTGGTTACTAAAACACTTGCAAGGGCACCTTAAAAGAGATTGCAATAATAAGTTTGAAGGAAAATTTGAGGCAGAGAAATATAGGACTTGTTTGTTGTCCTAAAACATCAACAAGGATAGTTTTGGAACCTTAAACATAGAGCCCAACAACAGGTCAAACAAATACCTGTTGGGAAACCTTTAGTTCCTCATAATTTTACATGGTATCAGAGCCTAAGGGCTAAGTTTTGGTTGATTTGTGGAGCATACAGTGGAAAGAATTTTTGAATTGTTTTGGATAGTTTTGGATAACCTATTTTCACACCTGTGTGAACATGAGTGAGGCTATGTTATTTTACATGGTTTAGCATCGGTTTGGGATTAAGTGGGAATTCATGTTAGTGACACAGATGAGGGCAGAGGATAGACTAAAAAGAGCTAGCAACTGGTCCCTTTGGAAGATTAAGATTGTATTTGTCTTGGAGGATCTTGAACTATGGGATATATTTTAGGCTCCGGTAGTTCTTCCTCCTGTCATTTCTCCTTTGGTGGTAACAAAGATCAGGAAGAGGAACAATAAGGAAAAGATGACTATTTGTGATGTGGTGAGAGACCATCTCATACCTCATTTTACTAGTAAGGAGTTTTCCTTTGAGATGTGGGACTCATTGTGCAATCTCTACTAGATTCCTAATCAGAACCAGAAGATGGTTCTGCAGGAGAAGCTCAAGAACATTAAGATTCTCAAGTCAGAGTTGGTGACCTCATACCTCTGGATATTTACTCAGAATCAAGATGAGTTGGCGATAGTTGGTGAGATTGTGGACCTCATGGTTTTGGTGATGACAACCTTAAATGACTTCTCCAAACCTTGGGGTACTTTTGTGCAAGGTGTTGTGGCCATGGAGGCTATGCCTAGTTGGTAGAGATTTTGGGATGACTTCCTACATGAGGAGTTGAGATGCAAGTCTAGATCTCTAGGCCAGCAACATGTTGCAGAGGGTGAAGAGAATCTTGATATTTATACAAAGGGAAAGAAGAAGACTGGTCATGGTGCTATATAGGGTCCCAAGAGAGGGGCCAAGCCACATGAGAGTGCTAGTGGGCAGAACAGAGATATGGACAAAGTGAAGGTCTTTTTTTGTAAGATGATGGGACACTATGCTAGATAGTGTCCCAACATAAAGAAGAGGTCGCTTGGTAGAAAAACTACAATAGATGAGGAGGAGTTCATGAATCATTTTGAGAGGGAGTGTGCCTTCTTTATTTATTGTGCGTCAGTTGAGACAACACCCAACATTTCGTATTGATTCAGATTATTTTTGGCACAAAATGAGAGTGGAGATACAATAAAGAAATGTACAGAGATATCTCATATATCCCATAATATAACAAAAATATATCATATATGAAACCATAAACACAGATACAGTAATACACAATTTCTATTAATGAGAGAAATGTACAAAACTATAGAAATACAAAGTGAAAGACTTGCTAGAATGGTGGCAGCTTATGTCTGAGAAGAGATGTGATTAGTACGCACATTTGCAATAATATGATTACGATGAGGCTCTAAAGGAATTTTTAACATAAATAAAATCCAAAACCCTAACCTCGGAAGATGAAAAGACAATAGTTTTGTGGATCTTGTTTTGGGTAGTTTGGTGTATCAACTTCCCAAGGGCGTAACTTTGGCATACGATCTCTGTTTCGGGTGCACGATAGCTCATTGGAAAGGTATCACCGAGGAGATTCATTTTTGGGGATCAATGAAATCCTTTGAATATTATCGAGGTGATCGATCCTGAAAATACTTCATTTAGGCCCTCAAAATGGCCTCGGAAGTTTAGGAACCGAAAAACTACTAAAAATAATAAGTTGCCAGAAGAATTTTTTGAGCCAGTTGGAATAGGTGGGTGGCCATAGATATCCACCTCGATCAATCCTCCCTCCTTAGGAATAAATGGTATCCATTGCATTGAGTGCTTGGGGGAGAGGGAAAAGCGTTTGTTGAATCTGCATCTTGATGAGTTGTTTTCCTTGTTGGAGAAGTTGTGTTTCTTAACTTGTTGAAGGTTGTAACGAACCTGTGGTAGGAAGGGTTGGACCTTTTTAACCAGTTTGGATACATGCAATGACTATGTGAAGAAGGAATCCTTGTTCTTTTCATCAATCTTGTCGATTTTCTTCTGTTGGACAAAAGGTGCTTGGACTGAGGTTGTAGTGGTGTTTTTCTGGTCACCTTTTGAATAGACTCTGAAGAAGCTAAATTTTGTAGTATGAGATACAACCTTGCAGAATTTTTTAGGTGGGACAATAGTTGTAACTACCTTTGGTATTCTATAGAGATGCCCCCCCAGAGTAACAATGACACTATGGGGTTGAGACTCATAAATAACATGGCACTTCCACATATATGCCTGGCCCAAAAGAACATTACAAACATCCAGTAGGGAAACATCACATAATACCTCATCCTTGAAGGGATGGATGCCATATGACAATCGACGCTGTTGGCTGACACAAAGATCTCATCCTTGGTGAAGCCACTCGATGTTGTATGGCTATGGGTGTGGTGTTGTTGACAATCCCAATTGTTTGACGACCTATGTTGAGATGAATTTCTTCTAGCTTCCTCTATCAACAATCAAATGCAGTGGGGTCCGCTTCA
This sequence comes from Picea mariana, assembly GCA_032191745.1. NCBI lineage: Eukaryota > Viridiplantae > Streptophyta > Pinopsida > Pinales > Pinaceae > Picea > Picea mariana. Next base: position 3,766 of record JASDQU010364437.1, read on the forward strand.
CTCACATCTTTGAATGAAAAAGGTGCTCCCGCTCTTCAAGATCTACTGGTTGGTTGAATTGTTGCGGTGGCGACAATAGCAGTGGGGTCTACGTCGATGATTTGTCTTATACCATTATTTTCTAAATCAGATTCTGAATCAACGTTCGACTCCTTGTCTTTGATCTTGACGACCAATGACTATTTTGATCAACATTCATCAGTGTTGTTCCAGGGGATTTTGTGGAAATCACACTATTTTCCAGCTTCCTTCTTCGTCTTTCCAATACCCTTATTTTTCTGTGTCTTGGAATGGCTTTCTGAAGGCTGGTTGTTAGGACCATATTTACCATACTTTGGTTGTTGCAGATTTGCAGACCTGAACTCTCTCTTTTTTTGGTGCTTAAATTTCTTCTCGATTTTAACAACTTATTGATAAGCAACACCCAATGATGAGATGTCCAGGAAATCCATTTTAGTTTGGATGTATCTATGTAGAGCCCCATGGTATTTTAGAACCAAATGTTGCTCAGAGTCTTTGATACCAAGTTTGATGTGCACGGTACGAAAGGTATTGGTAAACTCTGACACTTCTTGGCCCATCTCTTGATGCAGTGTGGTCCATATCATGTATTGATTGTCATAGTTACGAACAGGGTAAAATTGTTCCTTGATCGCATCCACAAAAAAATCCCAAGTGGGATCGACCCCATATATTCTAGACTCATCTGTGAAACTTTTCTCCTAGTAAGTTTCCGACTAATGTTTGACATGGGGGATATTTTTAAGGAGTGTGAATGTAATCTTTTCCCTGTCGAAAAAATTGTGAATAGAGAAATAACCTTCTAGCATATTTAACCATTTTTCTAGGACATCGACATCTATCTGTTCGTCAAATATGGGAATATAAAAATTAATTTGTACCTTGAAAGGAGATGTGCCTCCAAAGTGTTCACTTGATGAAAAAACACCAGTTTTTATCTACAAGAGTTGAAGGATGTGGGAAAAATTCTCCATCATTTCGTCCCTCTATCGCGTGAGAGCTTGCTCAAGCAACAAATTAATAGAATCATCTTCTCTATCATTTTTATTTTATTACTCCATGGAGGGTTTCTTGGGGATGTGAGAGAAATTTTCCTCAAGAGAGACAAGCTCAAGACCCAAATTTCTATACTCGGACCTCATCGGGGACATGCACTGAAAAAATGATCAAGACCAGCCTGCTTTGATACCACTGATTCATATTATTTTTGGCATGAAATGAGAGTGGAGACATAATAACGAAATGTATATATATATCTTGTATATCCAATAATACAACATAAATATATTATACATGCAACCATAAACATAGAGATACAATAATACATCATTTTTATTAATGAGAAAAATGTACAAAACAGTAGAAATACAGAGTGAAAGACTCGGTAGAATGGTTGAAACTTATCTTTGAGAAGAGATGAGATGACTACTCACATTCGCCAGAAGATGATTACAATGAGGCTCTAAAGAAATTTTTCATATAAATAAAATCAAAAACCCTAACCCCGGAAGATGAAAATCCAACAATTTTGTGGATCCCGTTTTGGGTAGTTTGGTGTATCAGCTTCTTAGGGGCGTAACTTTGTCATATGATCTCTATTTGTGGTGCAAGATAGCTCATTGTAAAGGTATCGTCAAAGAGATTAATTTTTGGGGATAAATCAGGGCATTTGTTTATCATTGAGGTTCTCGATCCTAAAAATACTTCATTTATGCCCTCAAAATGGCCGCAGAAGTTTAGGAGCCGAAAAAACTGCTAAAAATAGTAAGTTTCTAGAAGATTTTTTTGAGCTAGTTGGAATAGGAGGGTGGCCACTGATATCCACCTAGATCAGGTATATATACAATGGATATTCGATCCATATGAAGGGTGTGGATGAGAACTTAACTGATCTCTGAGATCCTTAGATCAAGATGGATATTGAACTTGGAGATGACACCATTGTCAGGGTTGTTGGGAATGGCACAATGACATTTCATAGGGATACTATGCCACCCATATTGTTTAGGGATATGTTTTTTTATCCTTGGGATGAAGAAGAATCTCATCGCAGTTTACACCCTCCAAGACAGGGGTCTTGAGGTGTCCTTAAGAGGTACAAAGGTTCTCATACACCCTAAGGGGTCCAGTATCACCTCTGAAAAGGTGATTGGAGTGAGGGATATAAAAATGTATAGACTGCTTTTTCAACCATTGCATGCCTTGACAACAAGTAGCAACAACAATAGTTAGTTATGTGAGTTATGGCATCAGAGGATGTTTCACCTACATCATGGGGCTCTTGGAGTGTTGAGAGAGATTGTAATAGGAGTGCCACAATTTAGCATAGAGCATCATGATGTGTGTAGAGGGTGTTCCCTTGGTAAGTTTACCAATGCTTTATTTTTCAACAATTACAACAGGTTAATTAGGATAATAGATTTGATACACACAGATGTGTGTGGGCCTATGTCACGAGTGTCCTAGATTGTTTGCGAGTATTATCTCACTTTGATAGATGACCACTCCAAGAAGACTTGGATCTATTTACAGAAGACCAATAGTGAGGTCTTAACGAGGATCCAAGAGTTCAAAGCTCTTGTGGAGAACCAAACATGAAAGAACATCAAGTTCTTAGGGTCAGAAAATGGAGGCGAGTATACCTCCACAAAGCTTGTATACTTCTATATTGAGGCAGGGATCAAAAGGTAGATGACCATACCTTACAACCCCCANCTACCTTTATACTTATGGGTTGAGGCTTGTGCTGCTGCAGTTTATCTATAGAACATGAGTCCCCACAGAGTTTTTGGGAGGAAGAATCCTGAGGAGGCCTTCACTAAGAGTAGGCCTCATGTTAAGCATATACGTAGTTTTAGATACTTGACATACTCTCATGTCCCCTAAGAGAAGAGGACAAAGATATATCCCACAACGCAGAAGGGGATCTTAGCTAGATACTCAGAGGTCTAGAATTCTACCAGATCTACATTCCATCATAGTCGAAAGTGGTGTTGACTAGATATTTCATATTTCAGGAGGGTATAGATTTCAATAGGTCTCTTGAGTCGATATATAGAATTAAGGAGGTCCTGCAAATTTATAGTGATGCATCAGAGGGGACACAACCTCAGGTGTCAAGTACACCAGTTTCAGGGGTGACAGGGTCACCTTGCACAACTTTAGTATCACATTTGTAGAGTATTCAGGTAGAGGGTGCAGAGGCTTTAGGATCTCAAAGTATTGGTATGATATATGAGGTTGAGACTCTTGGGCTTGGGGATATCACTTCACCTTTGGTTACTCCAGGGAAGAGGAAATTGAGATGGTTTTAGGAGATCCTGAAGGAATCCAAGGAGAATGTTGGAGAGCCCAAGAGGTTGTTCAGAGAGAGAAGAGTGCCAAACAGGCCTGGTTCCTACTTGTCTATGGTGACAAGCATCATATATTCAGAGCCCACAATATTTTCATAGGAGTTTGACCAGCAAGTTTGGTGAGAGGCCATGCTGGAGGAGTATGACTCTATCATGCACAATGATGTATGTGAGGTGGTGCCAAGGCTAGTGGGGAAGTGAGTTGTGACTTCCATATGGTTGTACAAGACCAAGTATGTTGCATATGGAAACATAGAGAAACATAAGGCCCAGTTTTTGGCAAGAGGATTCTCTCAGATATAGGGAGTCGACTATGATGAGAAGTTTTCACCAGTTGCGAGATACACTTCTATATAGATAATTATTTCCATAACAATAGAGATGGGTTGGAGGATACATCATATGGATGTAAATACTTATTTTTTTAATGACTTTATTGAGGAGGATGTGTACATAGAGCAGTCACAAGGGTTTGAGGTGTTGGAGAGATATTCTCATGTGTGACTTATGAGAAAGGAACTGTATGGTATGAAGCAAGCTCAAAGAGCTTGGTATTCACAGATAGATTCTTATTTGCTTCAAATGGGGCTTTATAAGAGTGAGGTAGATCCTAACCTCTACTATATCGTTTGAGGTGGGGATATGCTTATTCTCATACTGTATGTGGATGACTTCTTCATCACAGGAGCATAACATATCATAGTTGAGAGAAAGCTAAGTCTTACATCATAGTTTGATATGAATAACATCATATCGATGCACTATTTCTTGGGCATGTAGTTTTGGCAGGAGGAGGGTCATATCTTTCTAGGACAAGGGAAGTATGCAACAAACATCTTGAGAAGATTTCATATGGAGGACTGTAGGCCCATGTCCACACTTATGGCCACCAACTAGAAGAAACTTAGTGCTTCATATTCCAGGTTGGTGGATGCTACAAGATATAGGTAGTTGATCAGGTCATTGATTTATCTGGTCAACACTAGACCATATATTTTTTTTTCATGAAAACTCTTATCTAGTACATGGTGGAGCTTAGGAGTGTTCACTAGATTGGGGAAAATAATGTTCTGAGGTAAATTACAGGATCAATGGATTTTGGTTTGGAATATGTCATAGGAGATGGAGTGAGTTTGGTTGGCTACATAGACTCAGATTGAGTAGGATGTGCCACCACTAGTAAATTTGGGTCATTTTGCGACGACCATTTTGATTCTCTTGCGATGTTATGTCATGGATATTACAACGAATATTTGGTCCCTAAAACGACGCATCATATCCTATGGAAAGTGAAACTAATCTGAGATAACATCGCAAGAGCAATGAGACAGTGTTGTCATCGCAAGACAGACAACTTACGGTGGTCGTCGCAAGAATGACAACCAAAGAAATCGTTTCAAGAACGAGAAATGAATATGATCGTCGCAAGAATGAAAATGATGGATGATCCTCTTCATCGCAAGACAAAGGACATATCCTATTTTCTGCAATAAACAGGTTGTCGCAAGAGTGATGAAATGTCAATTGATGTGATGAACTATTCATATGATGGACGATTGTCTTCATCACAAGATAAATGACATATCCTAGTTTATGTGATGAACATGTCATCGTAAGAGAAAAGAACTAGATAATGGATATGATAAAAAATCGTCTTCTTCACGAGACAAATGACATATCCTATTTTCTATGATGAATCGGTTGTTGCAAGAGTGATGAATGATCGATAGTTGTGATGAACTATTCATACGATCGACGATCATGTTCATCACAAGACAAACAACATATACTAGATTATGTGATGAATAGGTCGTCGCAAGAGAGACGAACAGTCGATAGTGGCGACAAACTATTTATAGGATTGATGTTCATCTTTGTCGCAACAAAGATGAAATATATTTGTTTAAAAAAAAACAATATTAAATATTAATGCAAGAATGAGGTCAACTACAAAGTTTCTACTAAATGGAATATGTGAAAGCTTTGGTAGTAAACATATTTTTCTGGTGTATTGCATTTACTATTTGTAGCTAGAAGAATATAAATCTTTAGAAACTAAAATGTAGAACTTTGATATCTTATGCCATTGCAGTATTCCCTACTGTATTGCATTTACTATTGACAACCATAGAAAATATGCTTTGTCTTAATCTCCTTGAAGAAACTCCATTTTCCACCAAATCCTCTCTAAGACTCTCCAACACATTTGACACAAAACAAATTATGAAAGTAATATCTCCAATTGAAGCATGAGTAAAAGTGTGTCACAATTGTTTTTCAAGTTTTATTGAATTTATGAGAATATATGTTTTTTTATGAAGAATGTTTGTGTGAAGATGGAAAGTAAAATAATTGTCCTAAGACTCTAGCAATTCTCACAATTTGAAAATGATATCCAAGCCTTCCAAGTGCCGTAAATGATGATATTGAAGTCCACTAAATGAAACAAGTGAAGCAATGATATATTTATTTATAGTGAAATTCATATAGGAGTGAGATCCACGGGGGCAGAAAGTATTTGCTCATGTTCCTTCACAATTCCATGAATGGCACTTGATAGTAAACATCAATTTCATAACTATGATACATATTCATAGATTAATGTGGAGAATGATTTAAGAGATTCAATTTGTCAAGAGGTAACATGAATTTTGAAAGAGCATGGTGGCTTCATCAAATTACCACTCCTGAGCTAAGCATGGATACTTAAAAAGAGATTTCATCACTTGTGTTGGAAAACAAATATGTTAGATTTCATCAAGTACCCTAGGAAAACGACTATGTTTTTATGAAAACAAACTATGGAGCATTGTTTGGATATGTATCTCAATATACACCACAATTTCGTTTTTCCTCGAGGGAGATTTTTGTACATTATATTTAAGTTTCTTTACCTTTTATAAGTCTTGGTTTGAGGGAATGAACCTAACTTGTTTATTGTTAAGGAGAGTTGATGGAGGGTTTTCACTATCCTAACCTTTATGAATCACACAAATCACTTTTAATGATGTAAGGTGAAGAGCTTAATTTTGATATGGCATAGCTTTTAGGTCCTTTGATGTGTGCACAAGTGTGGTGATAAATGAAATTGACTACTTAAAGTATATTGTTGGAAATAGAAATGCAAAAAGTCACAAGAATAAGAAAGTGATATGTGTGTGTGTGTGTGTGTGTGTGTGTGTGTGTGTGTGTGTGTGNAGAGAGAGAGAGAGAGAGATTCCTTATTCCTTTGTCCAAATATGAAAGTTCCTTTTAATTTATACACACTTAAATGAATTAAACTACATGGTTGGAGCAATTGACAAAGAGTGGAAAACTTGAATCTACATACAAAGCATTATAGAAGTCAGACCCTAAATAAAAACAAAATTTCGAGGGAATCTCCAAGGTCTTGGACCTGATAATGGTGTGATATTAGAAAAATATCCTTAAAACTAAGAAGGAGTGAGATTTAATAGAACAAAGTCCCCAATATGATTTCCATTCTACATATGAGGTTATGCATGTGAGTACCAAAAACGTATCCTAGTTGGTTATCAAAACTAAGATACGATAAAATGGAATTTTGAACAACAATTAAAACAACCTATATATCCTCTAGGATGCATAGTTACTTATAAACAATTAATTTCAATTATTCAAACAACATTTTTTGGGGAAAAGAGAATACATTATTTATTATCCAATGAAAAGAAATAATAACATGAAATATATCACCTAAGAAGAATCCTGCATATTGTGGAATTCAATATTGTCCATGGGAGGATACTTTAACCCTCCAATAGGCTATCTCTATCTATGAACATGAACATGCAAAGTTCCCCTTGTGCATGGAAAATTTGGAGGCGAGAATGGGAAACATAAAACAAGACGATACTCGATCAATTGAGAGGATGAAATGGTCTTCCTACTCTTTGGATTAATTCCTATAGCATAACCTTACATTTATAAGTTGTTGTGAAATGCATGACATGGATTTGTATTTATAGGCATGTGTTGAAGTTGGAAATAACCCATATGACTGACTTGACTCAAATAGTGTCCCAATACCCTTCCATTGATGAGGAATGGACACTTGCGATCTAGTATAGGTATTTTATCACCAACCACACCTTATATCCAACCATAAGCATTTATGAATTGCAAAATTCTTTGATTCACAAAGAAGGTATTACATACATATTCAATAAAACATAGTGCCTATAAAACACACTTTTAAAGTTAATTGTAAATTCAAATAGTGAATCTCTTTCAACTTGTTGAGAGTAATTGGTATTTCCCTTGATAAGGAGCTATAAGAGAGATCCATTTACATGAGAACTTGTAGATACCCAAGTGAATATGGAATGGAACCTTCTAAGGAATTGTTAGATAGATTCAATGATTCAAGTGCAGTGCAACTTCCAAGTGTTGGTGGAATGCCAATGGTTAATAGATTGGTAGAAATGTCTATAGCTAAAGCATTTTCAAGTTCTCTTTCTCTAGAGGTAAGGGTG